>JAMSGM010000087.1:0-50012 GCA_030462875.1 Grigorovia humatica
ACTATAATTTCTTATCCAACGATGATAAGTTGCATTCTTTATTAGTCAGTCATAGAATGTTCTAGCAACTTCTATTAAGTTCTTTTATGGAAAATGTATTTTTAATGTTCTACAACATTTTCGAACTCGTCCTTGTTAGCTCAGTTGGTAGAGCGTTCGGCTTTTAAGCAATCTGCTTAAGCAAGGATAACCGAAATGTCAGGGGTTCGAGCCCCCTATGAGGAGTTCATTTTTTTGCAACTTTTTTATACCTTTCCTCAACCACCTTCTAATGCCTGTTATTTGATTTCTAGCGGTATTTACCCAGAGATTTAGCTACCTGTGTTGTGTTGTATGATGTTAGCGATGTCTTAGTCAAGTCTTATCACTTAATCGAATACTTTTTCAAATCTTGAAAAATAAAGTACCAATTTCTTAATCCACACACATTTTATCTGCAGTTGATCTTGAAAATGAGATTAGTTTCACGAAGGAGATCAAAAACTGTCTTGGTAGCCTTGTTTATCATCTTGATAGTTTGGTTTATTAGCCGTAGTGTGGTGAGATTTCAGTTAAACGAACAAGTTAAATTTTACAGAAATTATTTCAATAAGCACAGAGACGAATTGAAAAGAGAGTATAATCCATTAGAGATCAAACAAATTACAGAAAAGGCTATTGATACTCTATATGAGCATAAATTGCAACGTGTTTCTGATGGTGCCGATGAAGAAATCGATTGGAATAAGTTTGCTTACGTTAGTTATGCAACAGATTCATCATATTTATGTAACACATTAATACTTTTCTCTTCTTTGCTTAAAGACTTTAGCACCAAGGCAAAATTGGTTCTCTTAGTAGGATCTGATACTCAAGACACTGATGCTAAGATTTTGGAGAAAATACAAGATTTAAATCAAGACCAAATCATCATTAAGAAAATTGAAACTTTCAAAACGATGGATAATAGCGATTGGGAGAAATCTTTAACAAAATTACATATTTTTAATCAAACAGAATTTGACAGAATTGTTTATCTCGATAGTGACTCTTTATTACAATCTAATTTGGATGAATTATTTTTCCTACCAGATTATATTAAATTTGCCGCACCATTAAATTACTGGGAACTTCGTCCAAGGGATTTAAAAAACTCGTATAAAGAAGTAAAAAGTATGCGTAATCCAATCAATATCGAAAATTATAATAGGAAAATTGTTAATAGAATAGGCAAAGGTAAAATGATTTATAATCATTTACCAAATTTACCACATAATCTTTATTTAAATAGTAAAGATATTGGTGACGATATTTTAAAGACAAGAACAATTTTCTCTATATCTTCATGGTTTAGCACAGGACCTAAACCAAGTAAAGTCAAATTTGTTTCTACTTTAATGGTTATTAAACCATCCAATGAAACATTTGCTACCATTAAGAATTACTACTTGCCATTAGCACAAAATGGTAAAAGCATCTATGATATGGATTTAATCAATAATTATGTTTATAATTTGAGACAAATAATTTATGATCATTTCACGGTATTAAGATCATTAAAGGCACAATTTGTACCAGAAGTACTCGTCTTACCATTCACACGTTATGGTTTATTAACTGGATCTATAAGGGACAGTAGACAGATCGAAATAATGCAAAATGGTGGAGCGCTAGGTTATAAATACAAGAATGCTGATGGTGAAGATGTTCAACGTCCCTTAGCTTCAATTATTTCCAATGCTAAATATATTCACTTCTCTGATTATCCACAACCTAAACCATGGTACCTTCAGGATAAGACTGGATTGCAATGTCAAATCGCACATTCCAAGGGCGCCAAAATTGATGAAGATGATTCTGAGATATGTTCATTATGGCACGGTTTCTACGATAACTACTGGGATAAATCGTCAATGTGTAACTAAGATGTGTAATAGCTGTGTATATAAACTAAGGATAGATAGATATAAAGAAGAGATTGACAGTGAAGACCTAAGGGCCAGATACAATAAAATCAGAAACCGAAATTTCAACCCTAAAAATAACAAGCAAAATTTTTCATTTTTCGCGGTATAAAAGAAAAGTTTGTTTGAAGAGACAAAACTCAAACTTTTATTGCAACTTTTAAAAGAAGCAAATGAAAGTACAAGTTGCAAGATTTGATATATAGTTTGATCTCAATCAGGTGTTGTTTCTTTCAAGAATTGACTGTCTGTTTGTTTCTTGCAAGTCACTTTTGTTGTTTTGTAGTCAAGTGGTATTCTATATCTTACTGATCAGTTTCAAATTTATTCAAATTGGAAAGAATTAGTTCACTTTTTGTTTGGAAATTCGAATAGGTTGTGTAATCGTGCTTTCATTCACGGTATTTTGCTATTATTGATAATTTTTTTCATTGAGTATTGATGTTCAGATACCACGAACGAAGCATTTCCTAATATTGCGGCCAACGTTATTGCAATTTCTCAGAATTTATATTCTGTGTTCACATCTTTCATAGCTTTATCTTCCGCTTTTATTGAAGTCTATTGAGTTCTTTGATAGATGAATATATTAGTTCATATATGTACTGTAACCAGAGGGTAAGTTTCATGATTCGCACCTCCATAGTCATGCTTGTTCAATGGTTAAATTTAAGGTCATGTATAGGAATGAGGTTAAGATTGTTGTGAATTTTTGCAGAGCGTTTGTTTCGTTGTTCATGGATTTGTGAAGTTTTGTGCCATTCAGAACGTCACTTTCATATTTCTTAATGGAATGAATTGTTTAAGCATAGTGAATTATTAGGTTTGAAATACTATTACAGTTATGATCTATTTGACATTCTAATCATTCGTGAGAGTTCTAATTTCGAACTTTTTTGAATATTGATATTGATTTCTAGAATAGGTATATTTTATTAAATGTTAAAGCTTGATTTATGAACCAATATAATTTGGCCTGTTTGAACAGATGATCTATTGGATTATTGAAGGTAGCACACTCAATATTTTGTGATCGTTTGAATTATATTTCAAGTTCTGTAATGTTGTCATTCAAAGAAACAAATCCCCATTTAATCGCTCAACTATTGTTTTAATAATTGCTTGTAGTTTCAAAATTGGGGGAAATTTTTTGCTTAAATTTTAAGCAATTATGTTGTAAAAAAAACGCTTGCATTAAAAAAATAACGCAAAGTTGAATTGGTAAACTCTCTTGATTCATTTCAAAGTCACGAAAATCGAAAAAGAAAAAGTTCTTCTGAAAATAGGAATAATTAATTATTATAATTGAGGAATTTTATATATCATATTTAATACACGCCATGTCTTGGTCTTCATTTTGCCTTTGTCTTGATCTATTTTTTACCGTAAATGGAATTAACATCGTCCATAACTTCATTTAAGATATCCTTTCTCTTTAATTTTTGAGCGGATGTGACAAACCCATTTTCAGGAGTCCATTCATCACCAAAAATGGCAATACCTTGTAATAATTCAATACCGCTTAAACCTTGTGATTTACCAGTTTTTAACATATCAGCTAAGACAGCATTTCTTAATCTAGTGTCATGAATAAAGGTATCAATTTCATCATTTGGTTGCATTATACCTAATTTAACACCTAACTTTTTAACTTCCGGTGCAAGTGGTACAATAATACCAACAGGTTTGACTTGATTTTGATCAGCATAAACACAGATATTTTGAACATATTTATTAGATCTATAAATAGATTCTAATTTTTCTAAGGCAATATATTCACCGTTTAGTGTCTTGACCAAATTTTTCTTTCTATCAATAATTTTCACTTGACCAGTTCGTGTCCATTCAGCAATATCACCAGTCTTAAACCAACCATCTTCTGTTAATGCATTGGCAGTTTCTTCTGGATTCTTATAGTATTCTGGCATTACTGAGGCACCCTTCAACCAAATTTCACCTTGACCATTCTTTGCAAAATAGTTTAATTCTTCAACATCAACTAATTTTGCCGTTATTGAACCGGTTAAATTACCAGCAGCGCCTAATTCTAAATGCTCTGGTTCAGAAACTGCTGCACATGCAACGGTTTCAGTTAAACCATAACCAACAAGCATTGGACATAAAATATTGTTTAAAAATTCTTGAGCATCCAAACTAATTGGTGAACCACCATTACAAATATATCTTAATTGACCACCAGTAGCTTCCTTAATTTTTTTGAATATTAAATTACTTATTAATCCACCACCTGGTAATTTCCATTTATCTAATTTAATCTTAGTATGATAAGCACCCCAAAATACCTTCTGTGATAATGGTGGTAATTCATTGATCTTAGCTAAGATACCTTTTCTAATTGTTTCCCAAACTGCGGCAACACCAACCATTAAAGTTGGTTTAAATTCTTGAATATCACCTAAACAATTTCTTACGGAATTTGAAGTTAAAGTCTTAACGTTAGCATAACCGATAACACCACCCCAATAGAAGGCGACTAATTCAAAAGTTAATTCAAAAATATGTGCTAATGGTAAGAATGCGATAACGCGATGACCTTTATCAACAAAATTATTAGTAACATTATGACCAACACCTGCTACACCAGCTAAAATATTAGCATGAGTTAATACAACACCCTTTGGTGTACCAGTGGAACCACTAGTATACATAATACATGATAGATCCTCTGGTCTTGGTGGATTTGGTGCCATATTTAGGTTTGAACCCAATTGGAGAAGTTCATTAAAACTGTAAAATTTAATATCTGGTCTAACTTCTTTGATTTTTTCGATTGCATCGTGAGCTTCTTTATATAATTCACCATTCATGCGTTTATCTAAGGGGTTAATATCATCAGTATGAATAATGTATCTGATATTTTCTGCCTTTTGTAAAGGATTGATCAATTTACTTAAAAGAGCATTATCAGTGAAAATTGCGGTTGATTGAGTTTCAATAATCGAATGAGTTAAACCTGATTCACCTAAAGTATCATATGCTGTAACAATTGGTATAGATTGTGATTGTGAACCTAAATACATTTTCATCCATTTATGTGAAGTAGATGCAAAAATATGTAATTTATCATCAGAATGTGGTTTTAATCCAATTTCAATTAAACCTTTACCCAAATTATGCATAATATCCTTCAATTCAGAATAAGTATTATATTGATAATGTGATAATTCCCAATAAGACCATTTTTTTTCTACTTTAGTAAATTTACCATCAACTTTTTTCTCAATTTGTTTGATCTCTTGATGAACGTCAATTACATCTCTCCAACCCATTGCGTTTAAATTTTTCTTCTTTTCAAAAATTTCCATAACAAATTCATAAATAGTAGAACAAGACATATTTAATGGTCTAGTTAATGGTGCGTCTGCCACTTTAATATTTCTTCTTGGGGCAGTTTCATGTGAATTTAGAGGTTTACCAACTTCAACGGTATATTGTTTCGTCATTTCGTTCCAATTTGGTGTAAAATATTTCTTTTAAGGTATGCAGTGAACAAAAGAAAACAAAGATTAATTAGTGTAATAATGCAATATAATACAGTATAGAATAGTATAATATAATACAAAAGATAGTATTAATGTCTAACGTAATGTGATATACAGATCCAAGTATATATAAAACGAGCTGATATTACTACCACGTTTTAACAATGTAAAGAATGCATTACAATAGGGTATTCTAATTTTATCTATTTATCTTGTTGTATTTATATGTTTTGATAAGCGCCCAACAAAAAACGTTCTGGCAAAATTGTTGGATTTTTTTGTTGGAAATCAAAATTACAACAAAACGCAATGCAGGAAAACGAAATGAGACAAAACACAATGGGCAAAAATGAAGCAGAAAAATACTGTAGTCAGGGCTTAGGGGTCTGCCGCGCTTAGGGTTTACCCGCCTAGGGTGGAGCCATCGATCGTCTGAAGTTCAAATGAAAATAGGTCGCGTCTCCGGGTAACACGTGGCAATCCCTTTTCTGAACTCCTAAACAATTTTGTTATTTCTCTGAAGCTACATATTTGTGGTGGATTGCTAGACATTCTGAAATGTTAAAGGGGACATTGCTGCTAAAATGGAAAAAAATAACAGGATTAACAGAGAATTATGTTGGTCCAAACGTGACCTCTTTTTCGAATGTCTAGATAAGTACAGGATCGTCGATCCTAGCAAAGATACAGAGAGTAAATGTATCCAAGAGAAAAAACAGTTTCGTGATAATTGTTTGGAGACTTGGTTCAATTACTTCAACGAAAAGAGAGTTGCAGATTGGCGAAAGCAGCAAATTCTGAAGTCACCTGAACGAAATTGATGTTTTTACAGTGGTGCCAATTTGTTGGCCCAAGAAAACGGACATATCGAAGTCATCCGACACGATACCCTCACGTGCATTTTTTTGCGAAAAGCTCTACCACTATTTTTTGTTGTGGTCGCTTCCTTGTGCTCCGTCCGGGTTAGCGTTATCGAAAACGCGCTAATTTTTTTCTATTTAGAATAAATTTAGGTCTGAGGCTTTTTGAGAAGAATATTTTCACACGGAAATGCAGGGTTTTCTTAAAAAAAAAGTAGATTTAGTTAAGTGCAGAAAGGCGATTGATATGAAATGGTTTCGGCAAGGGTAGATTTAATATTAATGCAACTAAGCACTCAGATACTTTTCATCTTGAGATTGACCTCTTCTCGCTTTCTAACTAATAGTAGAACAATGTAGCTTTAGTATACAAGTCCATCCAATTACAACAAGACCAGTATCATGCTAAAGTAAGCGTAAAGATAAAATATATATATGCAAATCTGAACTTTTTACAGTCAAGATTAAAAATAGTTTAATTTTTTCAACTCTTCAATGCCTTTCTTAGTAAGGTATTTTTTTTCTCAACATATTTTGAAGATTGACATAACTTTCTCACAAAGTTTACTTGATGGTTGCGTTCAGAGAATCAGTTATTTGTAAACAATGCAAAATGAAGCAGCAATAATGGCCTTTTTTGAGGTTGTGTTCATTGAGTAAGATTTTGTGTTTGTAAATATATAGTTGTTAGCTAACTCTTAGAGGTTACAAAATGGCAATATGTAAAAAAAATTGACAGAACAGAAACAAGGGTTAAGGTTAGTATTTGCCAAAAAATTGCCTCTTTCCCGATCTTTTCCAAAATTTTAGTTTGAAAAAAGCACGCGTTTTGAGAGCTTCACCTCTGGCAAATGATCCATTCCGTGGTGCATTTCCGTGTAACCGCCGGATAAAGTCAGAAAATCATATGCCAATGAAGAAAAGCTAAATAATCAAATCTGAAAAACGCCGGAAAAAGGGAAACTGACAGTAATAACCGCTGTTACTGCCACTATATGATGATCGATTATTTGCGGAAAAACAAGAGATCGCAATTTCCCGTCCTGAGACACGGAACATTTACCAACATTTACCAGATTGTTCCCGTACCAGATCTTTCTCGCATCGTATTTGAGGACACAGGCACTGCGGCAAAACTCCCTCACTCTATTTCTCCTTTATTGGTTCTCGCGTCTCTCCCTGCGGAATTCTCCTACCCAAATTTAGCATCCGCCTTTTTCCTATTGCGGCCACTCCGAACTTCCGAAACCATGGATCTACTCCCCAATCTGGTGAGATTCAACTTCATCTATGCATGTATACCCTATTTTGAGATCTGGTTCCTCCGGCAATCGATATCTACAAGTGTATGATTCATTACGGCTTTCAATTTCCAACATCTCCAAACTCTAGACTCTAAGAACTTGAATTTGATAGTATTACATAATGCAGGATAACATGGTGTCCTCCAAAACTTTAATACGAGCCATTTCTCACTATCCGTATAACTGTGTAATCTACCGCAAGTTGTATATTGCATATTATACAACTAGGTTTTGAAATTTTTTGATATCACGATATCCCTATTTACATAATCCTTACTCTTGAATGAAATTTATTCTATTACCTTCCATCTCCTCGTCATTGTGTCCATTCAGAACCTCAATAATTTCCTGATCCATCCCTATTATGCCTTGAATCACATAATTATTAATAGATCTCAACTTCACTTTTTCAGTATATAAATAGTAAAAAGTTTCAGATCTTGTCATTCAATTATTTTCTGATAGAATAATAAAAACAAAAGCATCAGTGTAAAATATCAAATTTTACATCTAATATTATTAATCAACTACACACAACTTAAACTAGATAAAAAACAACAAAGCAAACAATCTAAGAGAAAAAAAAAATGACAGGTTTTGTATTGAAAGCCGGTAATCAAGCAATTAGGGTCAATCCACCCACTGGTGCTGATCTACATATTACAAAAGAAGGTTCAGATTGGTTATGGGCCTTATTTGCAGTCTTCGGTTTCTTATCAGTTTGTTACATGTTCATGTTCTCCCTAGTTTTAACTAAGAAGAAAAGTAAATTAGTTAAATATAGTACTCTTTTACCATTAATTATTTCATGGATTTGTTTCTTCGGTTATTTCTTATACGCTTCAGATTTAGGTTGGACTCCAATTAGAGCTGAATTCAACCATGTTAAAGTAAGTGACTCTTTGACCACACCTGGTATGAGACAAGTATTTTACGCTAAATACGTTGTTTGGGTACTAGTTTGGCCAATGCTTTTAGTATTAATGGAATTAGCCGCTAATTCATTACAAGCAGATGTTGATCATGAAGATGTTAACATTTATGAAATGATTCATTCCTTATTGTTCCAAATTGTCGGTACTATCTATTGGGTTGTTGCCCTTTTAATTGGTGGTTTAATTAAATCAACTTATAAATGGGGTCCATGGGTTTTCGCTGCCACTGCAATGTTATTCTTACAAGCTTTACAAGTAAGAAGATATGTTTTTGTATTGAAGATCAGAGGTTTCAACTTAATCATGTATACTTTACATTGGATGATCGTTTGGTTATACTTCATCTGTTGGGGTCTTTCTGAAGGTGGTAACAAGATTCAAAGTGACTCAGAAGCTGTATTTTACGGTGTATTAGATTTCTCTATTTTTGCTGTTTTCCCATGCTATTTATTATTCATGATTTGTAAATTTGGTACTTGGAAATTCGGCATGGAAATGCATATTCCAAAATTACACAAAAAGAGTGGAGATTTGGAAAAGAGCGTCGATTCGGAATCAAATTCAGCAAGAAACTCTGGTGAAACTGCTATCCCAGATGAAGAAGAATCTGCTTAAATATCCTCCTCTCTTATCTCGTTTTAAATATTCTACCTTTATTCTAATGCTGAAAAACTAATTGAAATCCCTTCCAAAAGCATTTCTATTTTTTTTTTCGCCTTTTTTAATAATTTTGATTAATCTCTTCTAATAATACGTAATTCGTCAAATCTTCTTATATATGATTCATGTATACAATTTACATAATTGTATGTATTAACTTTGATATCCTTTTTTTTAAAAATTAGAGTTTTCATAAGTTGGTGGTTGGTTTGAAACATTAAAATACTATGGTTACATAAAACAAAATATATATATTTAAATTTGGAGAAGAGTCTTTAATTATTAAAACAGAAATTTAGATGCTAACAGTCTTTGTCTTGGTGATAGTCTTGAGTGGGGTTTCACTCTTGTTATGACTATGAATTGGGGCAGTGGAAGCATTACTACCTAAAGTGTTATTGGCAAATAATTTGAATTTGGGTCTTGTCTTATCTTTGCCAAAAATTACATCTCTCTTGGCAATATTGCCCGAATTGTCAGAACTGCCACTAGAACCTGCATCAAATACTTCGATTTTAGCAGATGCATAATTTTGAGCTGTAACAACGCAAAATGCTGCACCACCTGCACCAATACTACTTGAGCCGCTAATTTCATTAACGTCATTAACGGCAGGATCAATAGAACATGGTAAACCTTGGCATTTACTTTCATCATCACAAGTGATCTTGATACCAAAAGTTGGTTTTTCGTTTCTAAATGGTGTGGTTTGTTCTAAATAAATTGGATTCCAACCAATTTTAACATATGTGTTACCACTGTCATCCATATTGGCACCTGCCACATAGGGAGACCAATTACCCCATGGATTGGAGTTATCCCCCCATTTACAACCATCCTCAACGGAAACACCAGGTGGATTAATATAATAATGAGCTGCAGTACCAGCCCAGTATTCAGTACCTGGAACTGCTAAAGTTGCTGAGGACCCCACAAGAGTTGGTATTAACATTTCTTCATTACCAGGTAAAACAGTTTGACAAAAAGCGACACTACCACCACTAGCACTATTAACTGCAGTTACGGTACCCTTACCGTCATAACAATAATCCTTTTCTGGAAATGGGGTTTTCAAAGTACCATCATCTTGACAGTACAAACCACCGTATTGAGAACCAGGATATGTGTAACTTGTTACTTCTGAATCCCATTGAGCCATTAACTGACCTGGTTTACAAGCATATGGACACCAAGTACCTGGGGTACAAGGTTGATCATAATGCATTGCCCAACCAGCATTGGCACCATTTTTTTGAACAGCGACCATGCCTTCGTGATCTGGGAATTGACAGGTACTGGAACCATTGTCACCACGTTTGTGATGTTTGTGATGCCCATGTTGAGAAGTTGGACCAGTGCCGTTGGCAAAACTTGGAGCTGCAGAAGCTAAAGCTGTAAGTAAAGTAAAAGTGTTTGCTTTATTATTGAATAGCATATTGGATTTGTATCTTTGGAAGGTACGAATGATGAATGAAAGAAGTCTTGAATCTAAAAAGAGGTAACTTAAATGAATGGCACAGCAAAGTATATAAAACTTTATCAATATTTCAAGAAATTGGGATAAGAAAGGGATCTAATGTTGTGACTTCTTGTTCGCTTTTATATGTTATGTTATTCCATCAACTTGTCGACCCTTTCGAACACTGATCAAAACTCAGTAGAGTGAAGACATCGTCAAAAGCAATCCGAGAGAGTCCAGATTCCTTGGGAAGCAGAACAATGAAGGATAGCGACGAAGAAATCGCCAAGTATTGTATTGGTACGTCATTTGAAATTTCAAATTGGAAGGCCGGAGTCCAAGACAATAGGTGATGTTTCTGTTCAGATCAGCGGCTAGAACAGTCTAAATTCCGGAAAAACGTTTTTCTGCGACAGTTTCTGAGTAGAACTTGAAGTCGGCATCCAAAAAAGCAATGCAGATTGGCCGGAAAGGTTCGATAACATTCTGCATTGTTTGTACTTCGGAAATAGTTGGTAGAAGTTTTAATGGAATTTGGATAGAACACGTCAAGTCCGGTTTATCTTCGACGTATACGTCATGGAAGGTCAAAAGCCAGTCGCAGTCGTTCAACTCTTTCCAAAACAGAAGAGATTTCGAAACAGTATATCGCTAGGCAGCTACACTAAGTTAGGTAATAAACTAGCAATACTCTCTTCTTTTGCACAACATGTAGTCTGCTTTTCGTAAATTTACGAAGTTAAAAAAAATAAAGATGCTTCTACTTGGAAACCCAATATGTTCATGAGAGCAATATACCGCTGTAGCTATTCGAAGGGCGTTGTGATGCCGTTTCCAAAAAAACTACCTCTCTCCTCTGTGAAAAAAATATTGTGGTTGTTCATATATTCAGCGTTAATCTCATATTGAAATGCAGAGTAGAAAAAGAAATCCCTTTTCCCAACTCTGTACACCTGATATGAGCGTAGGTCTTGAATTCTTAGGTCTCACAAAAAGATAGTGAACCCTGTGTTCATTAAATCGGAAAAAGCACGTGCAAGATTTCACACCCCGGGAATGTTCATTTTTGGTACCCCAGAAGATACTGCAGTACTTTTCAAAAATGAAAATTAACAATTGAACTTTGTGATATAGGTAGGGTCTTTTCTCAATTAGCACTAAATACGACACTAAAGTGTAAATAATAATGAGATGCATAACAAGACTGTCAAGATACAAAGAAATATGCATTTCGCTAAGAGAAAAAGTCGCTAGGAATTTTTATATCATCTGAATATCAAAATGACTAAGTATAAGCTCTCAGAGCTTTTGTAAGCCACTTATTCAGGCTTTTATCTCTCATATCTGTTTTTTGATGAAATTTGTGCTTCACATTATGAAAGCCTATTCCAAGATACAAAATCTAAGTAACTAAGTACCTTGTATAGCTAAACAAGGTCGGTAACCAATGTGGAAATTCTAGAAATCGAATAATGTAACAGATAATGATACAATAGTAAAATGAAGTACTAAAAAAGTACCACAAAACACTAAGAAATTGCTTTATATTTTGAATTTTATACTTATACTTGAAGACTGCTTACTCCCTAGAATATATTGATTTACTTAGCAACGTATAGCTTCTATGATGATGAAGATATCGTCTTCAAGTGCGGGTAAGGAATTGTAGAAATAGACAAAAACCATAGTACATGAAATGCTAGCAGTTAGAAACTTTGATAGGTGATAGATAGTAGCCTACAAGCAAAGTTTTGTATGTACAGTGTGTATAGTTACCTAGGTATTGCCCTTTTTATCAAGTAGCAAGATTCAAATAATTGGTATTAAATATTTCTAGTATATAGTATTCTTTCTGAAATAATAAATGCCCTAATAGGGTCTGAAATTTTTAGGGCTAATTGTTTTGTTCCTCAACTATTAGGGTTTCTATATAAACCTTTGGGTACCAAAATGATCGTTTGTATTTGACGCATTAAAAGAGGTGCAAAACAGTTTAAGCGAATATTCAGGTAAAAAAGACTTCAAATTTAAGCAGTTGATTTGTAGATCATCTACTAGGCTATATTTCGCTAATACATTACCTATATACCTGGAATAACAAAGATGAAGGGTAGACAAATTCGTATTATATCGTTACTAGCATTAGACACCATTTTCTTCATTTTGGAGATAACTATTGGTTATATGTCTCATTCTCTGGCATTGATTGCTGATTCCTTTCATATGTTAAATGATATTTTTTCGCTTCTGGTAGCTTTATGGGCAGTTAAAGTCGCAAAGGATAGGGATCCAGATGCTAAGTATACTTATGGCTGGAAAAGGGCTGAAATTTTAGGTGCTTTAGTTAATGCAGTTTTCCTAATGGCTTTATGTTTCTCTATTTTCATTGAAGCCATTCAAAGACTAGTACAACCACAAGAGATTAATAATCCCAGATTAGTTATGTATATTGGTATTACTGGGTTGATTTCCAATATTGTTGGTTTAGTTTTATTCCATGAAAGTGATGATTTTGGTCATCACCACGATCATGATATCGAAAACGGAATTAGTGATAGTGACGAAAATGCTGCTTTAGCTATTACTGATAGAACTGTTCGTTTGTTAGCATCCGAGGAAACTCCCTTAATTGATGGTGACACTGCTGTTAATACCCCAGTACCACAAATGAAGAAACAAAAATCTTTAAACATGCATGGTTTATTTTTACATGTGCTCGGTGATGCGTTAGGTAATATTGGTGTCATTTCCGCTGCGCTATTTATCTGGAAGACAGATTTTTCATGGAGATTTTATTTTGATCCAGCAGTATCTTTATTCATTACTGCAATTATATTTTCAAGTGCCTTGCCTTTATCACGTAAGACTTCAAGGATACTTCTACAAGCTACACCATCAACAATATCCGCTGAAGTGATTCGTAACAAAATTGAACAATTAAATGGTGTAGTTCAAGTACATGATTTCCACATTTGGAACCTAACAGAATCCATTACAATTGCATCTATTCATGTTAAGATTGATTTGCCAACTGATAAATACGAAGAATTAGCTAAATTGATAAGAAACGTTTTTCATGACTTTGGTATCCATTCTGCTACGGTTCAACCTGAGTTTGTCTCTGGTAATATCACTGCATCAGAAAGAAGAAGATTTTCAATCATTGCCGGAGGAGAGGACTCAAAAATATATGGCTCTACGAATAACCATAACTGCATGATTGATAAAGCAATCAATTGTTCACAAGATCATTGTGTAAAGAAATAAGCTATCACCATGTGTAAACTTTCACTCTTTGCCAAGAGATTTTGAAAAATATTTATGTTTTTATATACTTCCTTAGATTATTTATATTGATATGTTTTGTATTTGTATGAATGTATGTAGCTATTTGTGTATAGCTGCATATACATATATATCTCTAGCTTATAGAACCATTTTATCTAAGAAGCATTGTATAGTATTCTCAGAAAGTGTCATTTTCGTATAAATGTTTTTTGGAAATTTCTATTGGCGGCAAAAAAAAGGACTCATATTATTTGTTTTTACAAAAAAATCTAAAATCATGAAGGAATCACTAAAGTTATCATTTCCTCATAATAAAGTTTTAATAAGCTTTAGTTTCTTATCTAATTCGAAAAGAATAAAAAAACAAACTGCTCAAGTTTTTAGTCATGGGAAAGCAAATTGAAGTCATTTATCACATCAAACTGTTTCCTAAACTACGAAAAAATAAAAATATTTCAAAGCAAGCAGTAGAGTCAGAAGGAAATCTTGTAAGCAAAATTAACAATAGAAGGCCTGAAGAACCGGATTATAAGATTTTGAAATCTGTCTACGAAGTAATGATCAATTTCTGTTTATTTAGAATGCTAGTAATGTATTTGACTCAGAGGAAGCTAGAACAAACTATTCAAAATAGGGTTATTCGGAGATGGTTCCTATTGATAGATTTACAAGTATATAATTTTTTGCAAATTTCTGACCAAATATTCATACTAGTTTCTTCACCAATACTAAATCGAATTGATGACACACACAAATATTTTGAATCTGGTTGGAGTGCTTCAAAAGATAGCTTCAACAAGAGATCAAACTGGATTAATTTTATTAATGACAAACTTCTAAAACATTTAAACGCTATCTTCAAGCCATCTAATTACATTTTGTACAATATTATACATGTCTGGTTTAATGATAGAGATGTGAAGCAATCAGATATTGAAGTCACTAATTTGGTTTTACTTTTAATCCAATTAAAAATTTTTATCATATCAAGCTTATTACAACATTTAAGCAAAATAATCTTTTTGCCGTTCAATTATATCAAACATATCAATCGAGTGATCAATGACAAATTGAACGGCTACATTGAGCTGAATGTAGAAGATATTCTTGCTGTTTTGAAAGAATCATTTTACTTCCTGTGGCTCGAATTTATTTTTCATATCAGTATGTAATCTGTGACTGCTAAAACGTTTTTCAAACTCCGTACAGTTTGAAAATGCTTTTTTTCACACCGAAAAATTAAAACGGAATTTCCCTTTTAGGAATATGAAGACTGGTACTTTTTTGCGTCTGTTTTTCGTAAACTTGAAAAAACTAAGATTTTCACGTCGATTGGAGTGCGAAGCTAGGCTGAGAAAAGTTGAATTGGTTGGGGACAAATGGAACGCTTCCGCCTAAACCGAAAAAGCTACGCGGAACTAATGGAGGGTCGCTCCTATTGTTCCACAGTAGGCTCCGACAGCAAGAGAACGCCATGGGCTTGTTCGCGATAATATTATCAATTAATTGCTTCCGCTTTCTTAGAATGCATTTTACGTCGAAATTTCAGTTCTCAATTTAGTTTACACGAACCAGCGTAAACCAGTATAGAAAAAGTGAGTAATTAACATCCCCATCATTCCAGTTGAATCCCCTATGTCCGTTTGATTTTGAAATATTAGATCATTAATAAAATCAGTCCAAATTTAGCAAGAAAATACATAAATTTCAGTATATGCAATGAAATAAAAGGAAAAATAGGAAACTAATCCTAATTAATTTTGAATGGACGAAAAGGGATTTAATGAACTCGATACAATAGCTTAAAGACCTATATACTAACAATTATTTCCTGAAATAAAAACTAATCGGTTTTGCTTCCCACTCATTGCTTTTCGATTCATGAATTGTTTGCGATGATGTTAGGTAACAACGTTTATTTTTTTAATTCACACAAAATTTTATTGCAAATAGATGGCTAATTTAAGAGAATATCAAGTTATTGGTCGTCGTTTACCAACTGAATCCGTTCCAGAACCAAAATTATTCAGAATGAGAATTTTTGCTCCAAATGTTGTTGTTGCTAAATCTCGTTACTGGTATTTCTTACAAAAATTACATAAGGTTAAGAAAGCTTCTGGTGAAGTTGTTTCAGTTAACGAAATTGCTGAAGCTCACCCAACTACCGTTAAGAACTTCGGCATCTGGGTTAGATACGATTCTAGATCTGGTACTCACAATATGTACAAGGAAGTCAGAGATGTTACCAGAGTTTCTGCTGTTGAAACTTTATATCAAGATATGGCTGCCAGACACAGAACCAGATTTAGATCTATCCACATTTTAAAGGTTGCTGAAATTGAAAAGACTGCTGATGTTAAGAGACCATATGTTAAACAATTCTTAACCAAGGACTTAAAATTCCCATTACCACACAGAGTTCAAAAATCTGCCAAGACTTTCTCTTACAAGAAAGTTTCCACTTTCTATTAATTAATTAATTGAAAAATAAGATACTAAATAATTTTATCATCTCTATAAATAAATTAATATAATATAATAAAATAAAGATTCATCAAATTTGTTAAATCTAAAGCCAGCTATATAAATTTATAATATGAAACTATTAGTGTACAATAGGACTCTATATAAGATATGTATGTGTACAATAGAGATTATGGTGGTGATTAATGTTTGGCGGCTGGAATATCACCAGTTAATCTCCCCACAAATTCTCTAGCCATATCCCCAAAACCTACCATGAAGACAGTTTGCCAAATACCTAACCCAATTCTTGGAGCAATACCACGATATAATCCACGAACACCATTTGTCTTTAAGATATAATTGAATGTTTTACCCACTGTTAAATTTTTTGGTCTATTTGGATCTACGGTTTTAGATTGCATTTCCACTCTAATAACTTCGATTGGTTGATTCCAAGCACTTAAACCACCACCAATTGCAGATGCAGCGATTTTCTCTACAGCAGTTAATCTATCATCTTTGCCTGTTTTTCCTGTTGCTTTCCTAATACCATCTTCAACTAATCTGGAAAACCCGAAACGAGACCCCCAATTTGTCATTTGTCTAATACAAACTGCATTAACACCTTTATAAATACCCCTGAGACCTTCTTTAGCCCAAATATTTTTGAAAACTGCCCAAGATGATTCCTGAATAGCATCACCAACAGCTTTCCTTCTAGTAATCTCTACAGTTTTCATACAAGTACAAAACCCCATTGTTAAATAAGATTGAGCGATACCACCAGTAATACCACCTAATATACCAGCACCGAAATTATTCAGGCCTAATAAAGTCTTAAACCTATATTCAGCTTCTGTAGCAACGAATAATAAGACTGCACCTTTCGTAGATGCCTCGATCCAGGCCCAAGGTATCAAACCTTGGTAGAAACCAAGCACACCACCACGAGCCCAGACATTTTTCATGGACCCAACAAAGGATAAATTCCTGTTGGCTGCCATGGTGGTCTTGATAACTTCTAGTGGTTGACCTAGTGAAGTTACCTCACACATATTTATACCGGCACCTAGAATTATATTTGAGAAATTGATCTTTCTTTTCTGTACTTTATCAGACATCGTTAATTGTTTCCAGCTTAGCGAGGTAGTGGATAAAGTGAGTAGGACGAAGTAAGTAAGTTACAAGTAAGTAGCTATTCCTATCTTGTTGCTCGAGAGTAGGAAAAAGTCATTTCGAATCCCAAGACGACTCATCGGTCTTTTGAAATTCCGTTGGGATTTTAACAAAAATTGTGGATAAGGGTTTCTTTCGGAATATCTTGGAGCGTCTAGGGCTTTGTGTGTAGGGTTGAGCTCAACCCCAAGTACTGAAAAGGCGGGTCCGTTCGGCCGTGTTCAAACCATTTTTGGACTCGGCCGACGGTACTTCTTTTGAAGTGCTCATCGGAAAATAAAAATGGAGACTTTGGAAAATTATCCGAATTTTCACAAGAGAAATTGGCGAAGCTATGGCTAAAAGGAAGGCCAGAAAGACTAAAGTTGGTTCAAATGATTTGAAAGCAAGTATCTCACAACTCTTAGATGCTAGAATAAATAAGAATGATTCCATTGATGAAAAAAAGCTGACTACAGTTGTTCACAAGAAATCCAATACAAACAAAAAGGTTCAAAAACAAGTTGAAGTTGAGGAAAAATTGAACCAAGTTATTGATAATGGTATCAAACATGCTAGTTTACTAAAGCAGTTTGATTATATTATAAATGAATTTAATCACAGAGGTGCAAAATTCTCAAAGAAGGTACAGAATCGACAAATAAATATAGATGAGTATAAAATCTCAAAAAACAAGGGCAATAATGAATATAAACTTTCGAAAAGGCGATTACCAGAGGAAAATGATGATAATGAGAGAACAAATAGTGATATCCATGATTCCATGACATCGAAAAGAAAGTTACGCAAAATGTCTAAACCATCACTTTTGGCGTTAAAGGAAACAGTAATTCATCCCGAAGTTATTGAATGGTATGATTGTGATTCAAAGGATCCTTTCTTACTAGCAATAATCAAATCTACCAAAAATATAGTACCGATACCCAAACATTGGCAATTCAAGAGAGAGTATTTATCTGGTCGTTCGTTATTAAATAAGAAACCATTCGAATTACCAAATATTATTAAACAAACTGAGATTGCCAAGATGAGAGAAACTTTGCCCTCAGTTGATACTAATGAAAGCACAAGTAAATCGATCAAAGAATTATCAAGAGCTAGAGTACAACCCAAATTAGGTGCACTTGATATAGATTTTAAGAAAATGTACAATATTTTTTTCAAGTTAGGTGCCACTTGGAAACCAGATCTTTTGTTGAAATTTGGTGATCAATTTTATGAAAACAGGAATATTTCTGATGAAGCAAATTGGTTGCAGATGAAGAAAAACTTCAAACCAGGTAAAATTTCCACAAATTTGAGTACCGCTCTAGGTTTACAAGAAGGCCAATTACCAAGTTGGTGTATGGAAATGAATAAGATTGGATTACCGCCAAGTTACCCAAACTTTAAGATTGCAGGTATCAATTGGGATATTACTAATTTAACTAATGATACATATGGAACTTGGAAGTCACCCAAGGAGAAACTGAAATCTAAGAGAAGGAACGCACTATTCGGCAAGATCCTGAATTTCATGGATGACAACGATAGATATGATTCTGGAAATGAATCTGAAACTGAAGAGGGCGAAGTAGCTCAGGAAGCGGAACATGAAGTCGATGAGAAAGAAATGATCACTGAATATATTGATGAAAAGAAAGTTGTCAGCGTTGAACTCACTAAAGAAGAAAATGAATCCGATAAAAAACTATACACTGTCTTAGAAGAAACTAGGAGTACAGAATTGGAGAGTGCAATTGGATACCAGAAAGCCTACAGTTTAAATGATCAAGCTGAGCAAGAAGCTAACATTGGTCTTGAGAAGAATTCAGATGATGATGATGATGATGATGATGATGATGATGATGAAAAACATACGGACTTGCAGAAATTCAGATTTTAACAAAAAAGTGCAGTTTTACAATAAACCAGCTAGTGAGAATTGCATTATTCCCTTGAAATTGAACGAAATGACCATCCTAGTAACTTAATGGAAAGTCAAATTTTCCACCTTCAAATCTTCAATTTAAAATTCAAATTTTTTTTTGTTTTTTTTGTATTTGGATTTAGAATGAAAATTTTAAAGTCATCGCGTTGGACATAAAGAAGAAAACGAATCCTAAGAGGGAGCAACATGGGCGAAAAAGATTCAAAAAAGAGGAAAAGAAAGCTTGTCTCAGATTTTGAACCTTCAACTAAGAAAAAACTGAAAAAATCAAAGAAGGAAAAGAAAAGTAAAAAGGAAAAAAATGTGAATGCCAAGAAGCAAGATGATGAAGGCTCAGTTGCGGCGGGAAATGGTTCTGATTCTCTGCAATCCAAGGAAGACATACCACAGTCTTATAATTATTTAAGTACTGTGAAGATTGAACATTCAGTGACAAAGCTAATCGAAATGTATAAACGAATCATTGAATTATCCCCAACTTTAGACATTTATCAAGATCTAGTCAAAAATATGACCAAAGGTGAGCTGGATGTGGAGATTTTACCCTCCTTATCAAGGTACCTACTTAAATTAGCAGCTGAATTAAAAACAATCCACTGTTTACAAAGACCAACGATATTAGATGAGATTGAAAATTTCGAAAATGTATTTGAACCTAATCAATTGGATCCAATCCTGTCTAATATCAAAGCTAGTGATGTTAAAAAAT
Organism: Grigorovia humatica; assembly: GCA_030462875.1. Taxonomy (NCBI): domain Eukaryota; kingdom Fungi; phylum Ascomycota; class Saccharomycetes; order Saccharomycetales; family Saccharomycetaceae; genus Grigorovia; species Grigorovia humatica. The sequence continues at coordinate 20,234 of JAMSGM010000087.1, forward strand.
TAATTAAACTGAACAAAAAATCAAAAAGATCAGATACTTCTCTGATACCTGAAATAAATCAAACTACGGCTGACCTTAATAGTGGTAAATCAGCTAAGCATATTAGATCTAAAGATCATGTAAATGGAGATTGGCCGCCACCATTGCCAGAAATCAAAAATCCATTGATTAAAGCCCGTGTTTTTACACATAAATCCGTGATAAAAGATAAAGATTTTCTTGGTGAAGACGTTAAATTAAATACACATAATGAAAGACTAGAATTTTTGGGTGACGCTGCACTATACCTAACGGTTACTAAAATGATATATAATAGATTCCCACATTTTGACGATGGTCAATTATCACAATTAAGAGTTCAATTAGTGAAAAATGAGAAATTGAGAGAATTTTCTGATTTATACCACTTGAATGATCAATTAAGATCACGCATATCACTTAATGATGATGATACTTATATTCAAGGAAAGAAAAAAATTGAGGCTGATTTATTTGAAGCTTATATTGGTGGAATTGTAGAAGATGATCCCCAAAATTATATGGTTACTTTAGAAAATTGGTTGTCTAAATTAATGGAACCAACGATTGAAAAAGTCACGAAGGCGAATGTGAAATTAGAGAATACTACTCAAACAAATTTTGATGCTAAGAGGGAATTGTACTCCTTGATTGGTTATGCTGCCCTAGGATTAAGTTATCCAGTCTCGAAACCATGGACTAAAGAGGATCAATCAGTTACTGTAGAATGTAGAATTGGTGATGGTACAGTATTAGGTAGAGGTACAGGAAGAAATGTTAAAATTGCCGGTGCCAAAGCTGCTGAAGATGTTTTATCTAAAAAGGAATTGATTGAAGAATATGCAAATAAGCGCGCTGCAATTCCAAGATCACAATCAGCGGTAAAATTTGATGAAACTAAATCACGATCAACTACCAAAACTGATAGTAAAACATCTAAGAACCATATTACTTTCAACAGTAATGGCGAATTCACATTAGCTTAATGGACAGACTTTTATTGTAAGAAATGGTCAATAGCAATTGGGAACATCTGATTCCAAATCAAATCAATTAAAGTCAAATTATGCTTTCATGTCATATCATTTTGATTGTTACATAATCGATATAAAGAATATATACAAAATATTATCTATAATAGTGCATCTGACAATTGTGTCTTATGTTTACTAGAGAAGTTAGCTCTAATTTTTTTCTTAGTTCGTTTATTGTTGTTGCTGTCGCTACCAATAACGAAGTCAGGTATTTCTTGTGAACCTGAATAAACTGCATTCAAGTTACTAGCATTTTTTTTGATCTTCTTCTGTACTTTGTTACTCTCTTTGGCGAACCATTTTTCAAACTCCATCGCAGCAACCCTCTCTTCAAGAGAGGACACTGGTGGTGGTAATCCCTGTTGAGCATTTCCAAAAGTAGCGGCAATTTGATTGACTTGCACTTTTGTAGATGTCATATATGGCATTATACCACCGGGATTCCCTGTGCTTACAAATTCTGTGAATTTTACATCTGCATTATCTTTATTGAAATTTTTCTTCTTGCTTTTCTTCTGCTTTAAATCGGTAGAATGGGTATTCAATAAAGATGGTAGTGCTTTAGATGAGTGCACTGATTTTTTTTCAAGGATACCTGTCTTAGCAACAGGAATATTTTTCTGTTTACTGGGATTATTCAATTTGGTGCCCCAGACAGGTTGCTTTGCGGATTTTTCTTCGACGCTATCAACCACTGATAAATTCTTCTTGCGTTGTTTCTGCGAATTCTTCTTGAAGGCACCGATACTTTTGATAGTTGGAGTGGCTTCAATGGATTTCAAGGGTTCTGGTGATTTATGGGATTCGCCAAGCAGAGAGGGCAATTCTGAACTAGCTTTACTCTCTGTATGAATCAATATTTCTGCTTTCCTTTCTGGTATGATTTTTGTAGGTGTGGTGGTCTTTGAGATTTCAGAGTTTTTACGTCTCGTTTTCTTTGTCACGACCTCTACAAATGCATCATAAACATCACTTTCTGACGAATCTGTCATACTAATTTTCCAAGCTGAATCTACTATCGATCTCGGTGTTTGAGAGAAAGATTCCCTGCTTGATGATGTTCTACTAGAAGGAGCTTGCAGTTTCACAACTGGTAATGTTGAGGAAGTTTTTCTGTCATTTGTAGCTGATGATCTTCTTCTCTGATTCCCATTGAGTTTAGGCTTGGAATCATTACTATGATTGTTCGAAATTTTTATGTCCACCACCGGTTCAAATTTTTTATTAGAAGCCATGAAATACTCGTTGAAAGCATCGATATCTTTTCTAAACAAGCCAAACCAATCGATATTTTCTTGCATATACCACGGTTTTGTCAATTCTTGGTTCACTTCACTTGCTTGATTTTTATGCGTTTTGAAATATACTAATTGACATTCCAATTCTTGCCATAATGTATCATTAAAATACTCATCAATCAAAAAAATGTTCTCTTTGGTAAAAATTAAGTCAATGTGAGAGATTATGTACCAAGCACAATTTTTACGTAAAAGGTTTGCCTTGCAATGAGATGCGTTAACAAAAATTGGAATTACAGTTTCACCATTAATATATTTAGCAATCATACCTTCTAAAAAATTTTTGTAATTCCAGCAGAGCAGCTCGTCACATAATTGAAGCAAGTCTAACAAAAATTGTAATGATTCAAAATACTTTAAGCCATCTAAAGAATCTAACAATGCTTTTTGATAAGTGTAACCATAGATTTGTGCCATTAAGCATCTGAACACTTTAAAGCTATGGTTCTTCAAATCAACAAATTGTAAATTTTCATCAACATTCTCGTGGGAACACCAAGCATCCTTGTTCAGTAATTTGAAAAAAGAGCACCTTGCACTTAAAATCATGGAATGTCCATAAACATGTCCATCAGCTAACAAGATTTTAGTGTCCGTTGTATTTAGTTTATTAGTGTCAATTCCAACACACTCTTGAAAAAGCTTGTTTAGATAATGCGGAAGTTTGTGAAAATGTAATGCATCTTCAACGCTACTGACTAAGAATGTCGTGCTTTGTTGAGAGTTAGGAGTTCTATCAGTATAGAGAAAATGAACGATTTCCTTTACCATACTTGTAATGAATGACGAGTCCTCTCTTTCCGTACTTATCCTAATGATCCATTCGGAACTATCAATAGTTGATATAAGTTCTAAACGAGTAACATTGTCAGTTAATGTAAAAAAATTCTGGTCTGACAATCTTTTAACCAGTTTACTGCAACGTAAATTTAGCAACAACTTATGACAGTAACATATAATTTCATTAGTTTTGCCATCAATAAATTTAACATCGAAATTATCTGAGAGTACATCTTGAAATTTTGGACCATTTTCCAAAGAGGTATCATATTGAGCAAATTGTTTAGAATCATCATCTGAGATATTCAGACTATTTAAAATTTCTGTACCATTGTCGTCCAAAGACTTTCTGATATTATTTGTCAATGGTGAATATATTGCGAACTGATTAATTAAGTTATCTTTGGCGAATATTATGGGTATGTGATTAACCTCATTTTTTGTAACGGTAAATGATGCAAAAGTAGAATCACAAGCAACTCTTAATGGTCTTCCAGATATTAATTTACCACTGTAAAGTTTTTCAATTGTTAAATTTTTTGTGTTCTTGATCTTGAAGACTTCACCTCCAATAGTACAAAGAATTATATTACCCATAAAGCCAACATCAAAGTCCAAACATCTATTAAAGTTATAATTTGGTAACCAAACAAGAGTCACTGGCAAAATATTATTTTTCACATTAGACCACAACTTATGATTTTCATTTTTCCAATTAATGAGACCAAGTCTACCACATTTATATCTGACACAGAGGTTATTACCGAATTTGTTCGAACATTTCATATCAATAACATCATTAGGAATTTCTTTAACGGTAAAGTGGTTGAACGGATCCAATTCTTTGAAATTACGAGGTTTAGCCAAAGGAATTTTGAAAGTCTTCATTTGATAATTATTCAAGACTGTTAAAAAATTTCCCTTTGATCGAATGAAAGTGGTAAATTCGGTACATACAACTTGTTCAATCTGTAAATTCTGTAAATTTAGTATTATTGGCTTTTCAATGATATGGCCACTAACATTACCATATTGACTGTCAAATTGAAGATGTGAATTGTCTTTGTTACCCATTTGACCGACATTTAACCCCCAGAAATATACAAGACTATCCGATGAAATTGCACAAGAATGGATCTTGGAGCAATTAATGAATTTAATGCCTTTGTTGTCCAAGAAATTTATCTTTTTAGGTGTTACAGAACATTGTGATTCATTGACAGAATTAACTTTAGGAGTTGCATAACCTAGTTGTCCATACGCATTCCAGCCCCAAGAATAAACGATTGAGTCCGTAGTTAATAATAAACCATGGTGATCACTTATTTCAATTTGAGAAATGTTGATATTATTTAGACTTCCCCCACTGTTATTGTTACTGATAGAACTGCTATTCTCTAGGTTATTACTATTGAAGTCTAATTTTTTGTATGAAAAGAAAGGTTTATCAGTGATACCATTACCTAATCTACCTCTAGCACTGTTACCACACACAAATATTTCATTATTGGTGGTGTATAAAATGGAATGGTATTTACTTAATTTGATATCAACTATACTGTTATTGTGGGTGGGTAGTGTATTATTATTTAATTGATTGATATGCAATTGGAAGAATTTTTGTCTGTCATCTTTATTACCAGTCCCCAATTGAAAATTTGTATTTGAACCCAAAGTCAACAAATGGGAACCATTTTCAGTTGTTAAAAAGTCAGTAATGTTTTCAGTTGGGGTCGTCAAGAGCAAAGATTGTATTCTTTGTTTTGAAGCTTCTGTCTGAGTGGGCAAAATGTCATCAACATGGTCAATAGCTGTGATATAAAGAGGAGAAATCTTATCCATTGAAGATGCAAGAGTCATGTGGTACAATTGTAAAGGGTTTAAATTTTCTCTATCCAGATTATTCAATATGTGATTATTATTATGAAAATCTACTGGCAAAAATTCATTATCCGATAACCATTTCTTGAAGATTGCGAAAGACTTATGTATAAACCCAATTGAAAGTGTTAAATGCAAAGGTGAGTACCCATTTTCACAATCTTGAGCGTTAGGATCAATTTGGTCGATATTATCTATATTGTTATTGTAAGAGTTAATAATTGAGATATCTCTTCCAAACACGTCTGTTACATGGTTCTTATGGGGCATATTATTGTGTATATAGATAGCAAAGTGTATGAGTGAGAAAGAGAGAAGATGTTAGTAAAAGATTCGCGTTTTTTGTTATTGAAGTGTGACTAAAGCTGAATTCCATGTAAAATTTCAATATTAAAATTTAACCGCCGAGTGTTAAATTACGGTTGCGGGTAACACCTAGCATATTACATAATCGGTCTTCATTTTTGCTAATTACGTTATGCTATCACGTAAGCAATGAAATAGAATAGATTCTTAACTCAATTTAACTATGATACATGTACAACAAATAAAAAATGTATGTAAGGGAAATAGTGTGAGACAACGATTAGAATAACATCCAAATAGAACCACCTAACAAGATACTTAAAATAATTGCTGTGACAATTGCAGCACCAGCTCTATCACTTGAACTGATATTTAAATTATTTTCCAAGACGTTTCTTGTTGTAGCATTTAAACCAGCGTTAACATCTCCAATAGATGAACCACCATTATATTGTGTGTATGGAGCAGGTCTCTTATCAAATAGTAAAGAGTTAATGACTTCTAATGCGGACATTTGTTCACCAAGACCGTACATACCATCCCAACCATCTTTTTGCCAATTTAAACCACAAGTATGACCATCTGAACCACCAGAACATGATTGACCTGCTGCTTTAGCACTTGTAGATAGTAATGGAGTTAACGTATCTTTTGTAAAAGGAGCCACTTGTGTGGTTAAACTTAACATTCTTGAAAAAATTGATTTAAATGATCTTTGATCATTATTACAATTATTTGAAGTTTGACAAGCACTTTCATACATGATATCATTTTCGAAAAAATAATATTTAGCACTGATGATTAATTTATTAACACGATCTTCCCAAATTGATGAAGCATTTGTTGCATTATACATATAAGCAGAACCACCTAATAAGATACCATGAGTGTACGACCATTCCAAAGTGGTAATATCGGTACAATTTTCATCGATATCAGCACCATCATAAACGTTAAGCATACCATTTGATTCAGTAATATAACCTACAGTTTCTAACCAATCAAAAACAGTTTCAGCTACTTTAATATATGTATCATTACCAGTATAACGACCTAATCTAGCGGCTAAATTGAAAAGACAAGCATTAGAAATTGTATTTTTATAATTATAACCAGAATTCCAAGTGAAAATTTGCCATCTTAAACCACCACCACAATCAGCTTCATCCCAACGTGACCACATTGTATTATAGACAGCTTGAACCATATAAAGCCAACCAGGTGATTTACCATCATTTGGTGCGGTAAAATTTCTTTCCACGGCATCCATAATAGTTAACCCCCAAACACCTTGATCATCATTACCTTCCACCATTGTTTGATTATCAGGTATAAAATCATAATCTGTACCAGTTTGTGCTAAGAATGCGTCCATTAATAAATTTTCAAAAGTATCATTTTGACAAAGAAACCAATTTTGTAACATGCCACCAAATGCTTCACCTGCATTCCACCAATAATATGGTGGTTGAAACATACCTACAGTACCACCGTATCTTTCACCTTCATAATAATCGAGCATACCCTTCTGAATCAAAGCAGTAGCGTCACATATTTCTTGTGTGGAGGAAGAAGAGCTAATATCTAGTGCGTGGACATGGTTCATTAACACGAGTAAGGACAACCATGATATGAGTCTTGGTATAAACAACATCATTATGTGTTTATGGTGAATTTGAACAAGAATGATCGTTGATTCAATAAAGTCAATTTTTTTATAGCGGAAAATTTCACGTGTGTGGCTTAACTCAGTTTTATTTATAGAAGTTTGAGATGACTATAATAGTGTAGTGTTAATATATAATATATATATAATGGTTTTATTCTCTGTCTCTAGCGGTTAGACAGTATTTTTCTGGAGGTAATCTTATCCCCCATGATCCTAATACTTGTGGTAAATTTTTCTTATTTCTTTCATTTGCCAATTGTAATAAGAGTTCCTTAGGAGCGGTAGGTTTAAATTGATATTGTGTTCTTGCAGCAATAGCTAATCTTATATCTTCTATGGTTAGTTGACCTGTATTTGAATTTGAATCATTTGAACTAGTTGGTTGATTAGTGTTTGTATTATTGTCATCATCATTGACATTTGTAGGGTTGGTATTTGTTAGATTTGTATTAGTATTGTTTATAGAGTTGGTGGTATTAGTGCTGTGATTAACAGAGTTATTTTCCATATAATCATTATACATAATTGCATCTTTCAAAACGTTACGAGCGTATCTATTTGCAAAATCAATCAGCTGTAATGGGACATTATCCTCATATTGGTGTATGGCCTGTGATGCCAGTAGTAAATGTAGCAGACGTACATCGCGAGGGGTGTCCTCAGACTCAGTGGCAGACATGAATATATAAAAAAAAGCAACAGAAGCAAACTAGTTTACACCCAAGAGTAGCAGTAGTGTTACGAAATTATTGCAAGAAAACCAGAAACTGAAAAAAAACTGGGAATGATAGATGCCATCTCACGTAATGCACTGGTGTCGTTAGTAATCAGTCTGTGTCAGCGTCGGGTAAGCTTAGTCAGCAAGAGGCGTTTCAACCCCGCCACCGGCCCCGTGTTACCCTCACCCACGGCATAAAGCGGATTTCAATTTCCATCCGGAAAACGACTTTTTCCAACGGAAGAAAAAAAAATCACCAATCAAAAATTCCACGCCCCAACGCTTAAAGAGAAGGAACTACAAAAAACCCACTATCCATCCTCTTACACCTACACACAACACAAAAAAACAACAAATATGTCTGACTGGGAATCTACAACTATCATTGGTCGTCGTGCACATGCCGGTGGATCCGGACCTCGTGCCAACGTGGCCAGAACACAGGGACAGATCAACTCTGCCAGAAGACAAGGACTTGTCTTGTCAGTGGACAAGAAATACGGTTCCACTAACGTGAGCAATAGTACTGAGGGTCAAAGATTGACGAAAGTGGATCGTGAAACAGATATCGTGAAACCAAAGAAACTGGACGCTACTGTCGGTAAGACAATCTCCAGAGTGAGAACTGAAAAAAAATTATCCCAAAAGGAGTTGGCCACCAAGATTAACGAAAAGCCATCCATTATCAACGAATACGAGTCTGCTAAGGCCATCCCTAACCAACAGATCTTGGGTAAATTGGAGAGAGCACTAGGTGTCAAATTGAGAGGTAAAAACATCGGTGAACCTTTGTTCAAAAAGAAATAGAAGAACAATAACACCACCACCCTCCACATCTATCCATTAATGACAACCACATATCTAACGTATACATACTTATATACATATACTCTACCGTTGTGTAAATGACTTCATATATAATAAACCAACAAACAAATATAAATAAACTTTTTTTTTTCATCTTCGAAATTTAATAACTTTTCTCTTCTTCCACCATCACCAACACAGTGAGTGAACCGCACCATGGAGTTCTCAATTGCAGGTAAGGCCTTAAAACTAACCACCAAGGAAGATATCCAGCCGTATCTGGACGACTTGGTCAAACACGAAAAGATCGCCAACATCGATCTCAACGGTAACACCATCGGTATAGAGGCTTCAAAAGCTTTGGCTGACACTATAACTTCCAACAAATCAATCTTTGAAAACGTACAAGAAATCAATTTTGCTGATTTATACACTTCTCGTCTGGTGGATGAAGTGGTACAATCTTTAGAATTCTTATTACCTGCTCTCTTAAAATGTAAAAATTTAAAGACTATCAATTTATCAGATAACGCATTCGGTTTAAGAACAATTGATTCATTGGAAAAATTTATCGCTAATGCTATCCAAATTGAAAACATCATCTTAAGTAATAACGGTATGGGACCATTTGCTGGTGAAAGAATCGGTAAAGCTCTTTATAAATTATCACAAAATAAATTACAAAATGATAAAAATTTATTATCCAGTTTCATTTGTGGTAGAAATAGATTAGAGAATGGTTCATCTGTTTATTTAGCACTTGGTTTGAAATCACATGCCCCCAATTTGAAAATTATTAAATTATATCAAAATGGTATTAGACCATTGGGTATCATGAATTTGATTGAATTTGGTTTGAAATTTTGTACTAATTTAGAAATTATCGATTTACAAGATAATACTTTCACCACAAAGGCAACAATCCTTTTCGCTGATTATTTATCCATTTGGAAGGAAAAGTTAGTCGAATTAAATTTAAATGACTGTTTGTTGAAACCAAAGGGTGCTGATAAATTAGTAGAAAATTTGAAAAATTTTAACAATTTGAAAGTTTTAAAGATTGAATACAATGAATTGATTCAAGATACCATTGAAAAATTCTTGGTGCCTTATTTGGAAAACAATCATTTACCTAAGTTGGAAACTTTACAAATCAATGGTAATATCCTCGATGAAGATTCTGATGCATTGGATTTCTTACAAGGTAAATTCCCAGAGTTAGAAATTGATGATTTGGAAGAAATAGATAGCGATGCTGAAGATGATGATGATGATGAAAGTGATGATGAGGTAGAAACTTTCGAAAAAATCGACACTGAGAAATTACAATTAGCATTAGACGATTTAGTTATCTAAATTTAACAACTATATCAGTTATATAAAGAAGGAAAAATTGTATATGTATATATAAGACAGCAGATACTACAACGTAAAAAGAAAGGAAAAGAAAAATTAGTTTCTTGCTTTAATTTATATTACAGGGTATTTTATATGGTAAACATACTTCTATACATAATCGTTTTTTTATGGTCCTATTGATTAGTTTCTATCTATCACTTCATCTTTTTTCATTAAATGATCAGAAAGTATCTTATTTAATTTGAAGATGTCCGTCTTTTTACCAAAAACTGGCTCCATGACAGAATCACATAATATTTCCTTACCATTATTAGGATTTTGTAAACTATTCGCCTTTATATACTCCCATATTTTCTTCACTACTTGTGTTCTTGGCAATTCCGGTTCATGTAAAATATTTTGTAATTTTTCACTAAGCAGCAAAGACCTAGAGGCTAATCCACGTTTAGTTGTTTCCGCTCCATCTTTACTTGGCTTCTTCACTCTATTCGGTTTGGATTTTGGTTTAGTTGAAGCAGTGGATCCATTCGAACTAGAATTGAATTTATCTTGAAGTTGATTTAGTTTCTCCCATTCACTCAATGTGACTAAGATCTTGGGTCGATCTTGTAAGTCATTAAATCTTTCAATTATTAATTCGTTAAATTGCTTCTTCTGTTCATTCAAGTTAACATTATACAATTCTTGAATACATTTTCTTATCTTTTTCGGGCTAATCTCATCCGGGTCAGCAGTGCTAATAATGGCATCAATAACTTCATTATATTTGTCTAAGTTAAGATCCATCTTTTTCACAATTATCACTGTGAACTTTCCCCTCGTTATTTTTTGTTCGATCCAAGAAAGAATGTTTTTCTTGTTTTTATCAAATTTTCAACTCTCTTAAACTGAAAAAGGAAATTATGAAAAGACTAAAAGCCAAGATACTTTCTTTTAGTTTCTAGGTAGTTTCTAGATACTTTATACGCAGCTGCTACGTCGTTTAACTACCAAAAAAATATTATAGTTGTTTCTAATTGATTTTTTTAATATACAAAAAATTATATGATTCTGAATAGGAAGTTACGAAAACAGTGTGTCTCTTTATATTTACTAATTACCACTTAAATTCTTCTTTTGTTGTCTTTGGTTTTTCTTGATTAAATTTAGTCTTTGTTGTCTATTTAATGTTCTTGGATCAATTAATTCATCACTTGTACCTTGCACTTTGTCTTCTACTTCAACAAGCCATTGATTATCTAATTTCTTATTAGCACCTTTATAACCCCATTTTGGTACCCATTCACCACTAGCTTCATCGTAAACCATTTTACCTTCTTTAGTCTTAGATTTGATTCCTTTCTTGGCAGCAAATTTCTCCCATTTGGTAAGTTGCTTGGGCTTGGGTAACGGTTTCTCTCTTGGTAATTCTGTGGATGGTTCTGGTAACTGTAATAGTGCCACGGTGGAGTTAGCAGCATCAGTAGTGGTCTTGATAGGTAGGGAAAGTAACTGGTTGATCAATAATTGAACATTGTCACGAGTCGTGTCTTTAATAGCAGTTTCACGTTTAGCATTAGAAGAATCTACATCGTTTCTGTCAATAACATTTGTATCAAAAACAGCCAAGTTACCAAGGTCGTACGTGACAGGAATCGACTTCTCAACCGTTACGGGAAGGTTCTTATATTCAGACATGTGGAATCCTTACTGAGTTTCTGTTCTTTCTTAGTGGGAATTTGTAGCAAATTACTCAAAAAATCACTTTTTTTTTGGAACTCATCGCAAAAAAAAATGGAAATTTTCAATTTCGGTGCTTCGTGAAGAACGATAGTTTCAGCTTGTGACGAATCATCGTAGTGCCCACGTAATGTGATGAATAAGCAACGTCCAAACCTGACCTGCTATAACTCAAACAGTTGTCTCACAATTTTACTTGCAGTAGGATCATCAAAAAATGGCCATTCGTCCCTAACCAACCTCTTGGTATAAAATTTTGATTTGCTGTATGATTGCAAAATATCCATATGATTGCCCTTGTTTTGGCTCTTGATAGTTATATCCTTCTGTAGATAAGTATTACCACCGGACATCAACTCAAAAAATTTCAACATTAACTTATTATAGTTTAAAAGTACCAATTCAATTATTTTATGTACCAATTGAAGGAACTGTGGCAATTGTTCCACTAACTTTTTTTGTAAACTTTCATAATGCTTCCTGATCACATCTCTTTTAACATCATACACATTCCGTTTCTTCTCCTTCAAATAAATAATATAATCTTTCTTCAACGTTTTCAAATCTTTCAACTGATGCCGTACACGATATGATAATTTAAGCAGCCTGTTAATTGGTGACATTATACCAATTTCAAAATCAGTTAACTCTAATAATGTCACTTTCTCTTTCAATTTCATTATCTCATCGATATATTCATGCGATATGGGTAAAAATAATTTATCATTTGCGTTCCACTTGATATCATCACTTTCCTCTTCAATTAACATCAACTGGTTCCAAACACAAACTATTTTAAGATTCTTATTAACTAAATCCATAAAATCAACTTTAGTGAAAGTACTCTTTAAAATATTCAAATCTTTAAACACTTTCTTAAATTTTATGATATTATCTGATAATGATATTATGTCATGATTTGAGTTAGGATCAATATTATCCAATTTTTTCTCAGTGGTATTATCATCGGTATGGTTACCATCAGCCACAACTTTGTCATTATCCCCATAGAAACTTGAATTTGGTGAAGTCAAATTAGTTTGTGAATATGCTTGGATAATCTCTAATGGTGTCAACGTAAAATCAAACTGTTCTTTACTATTGTATTCTGATACTTCTTCATTAACATGGTCCTTAAATGATTGATAATGCTCAAATGTATCTTTCAAACTTGTTTTCAATTCCTCATTCAAACTATCATCTCCAAAGAAACATAGTTCATTTATCATATCTAACCATTGATTTAGTCGAGACATTGGCCTCTTCAAAATGCCTTCCAAATTTTTCAGTTGACCTCTCTTCATACAATATTTGGTCCACTTTTCAAAAATATGTGCTTTATCTCGTTGCAAACTGAAATACAAATCTAGCTGCCTTTCTTGCGCCACAAAATAGTTTAAATATGCCGATTTAATTCTATGAAGGTGTTGTTCTAACAGATCTCCGATACAAAATTTATTGAAAAGGTTAGTGTTTTCCTCTAACATCTTCCAACAATGTTCTGTGACCTCATTACCACGGACTCCACAAACTTTTATTATCATATCTTTCAAGGATAATATAAATATTTTACTGATGGAACTAATTGTGTCAATATTACCGAAAAGCAAAATTTCGTCTTGCGAACCCTTTTTGAGTAATTTATTCTTGAATAAGATATTTTCATGCATGTTTTTCCTATATACATTATTTGCAATCTGCATATATTTGGCATATTCAATTTCTGTTTCATATAATCTTTTTACAACTCGAACGAACTTATAAGAACTTGCATGAGATACCAAACTTGATCTTGGTGTACTTTGAGTATGAGCAGAATTTAAACTAATCATTTTGTCAAACATCTTGATGTTTAATGGAGATGGTGTCATCTTTTTAGTTAACGGTTCCCCGATTCCTTCCAAATCCAAGCTTGCAGGTCTCTTGACACTTGACAAGTTACTTAAATGTCTGTATGGGTTAGATATACGGTAGGATACTTTACGTTTGGGTAATTTATCATCGTTGGAATGGAAATAATCATTTTCGTAATCTCTAATTGGAGTCATTGAATTTGTTGCTGGATAGCTTAACTCTTCTAACAAATGTGAAGTTTTGAACATGGTTATAGTTTGATTGTCTTTGATTTTTAAGTGTTAGTACCGCTAATCAATCAGAACCTCAAAATAGACTATATCATGAAGTGCTTCTTTTCTATCAATGTATATATATCAACTACATCGCAATGTATGTTTTCGGTCTGTCATAAAAATGTTTCAAATATTGAAATTGTGTCTGAAAAATTAAAAAAAAAAAAAGTGAAAAATTATTCTACAAACCATAACCTGCATATTCGAGGCCACCACGTCCAATGAATTCCGTAACAACTTTGAAACGATCTTTTTGCCCCTCTGCTGTATTGAGAAGGTTCTCCAGCAATTCCCAATTCTTGCTTATTGCTTTCTGTTCCTCATGTAGTTTATTAGACGTTTTCTGATCTACAACACATCTAGGGCAATTAAATGAGGGACCATTCTCATCGCCATCTTTATCTTCCTCGTTCAGGCACCGTTGATGATATATATGATGGCATTTGAAGTATACGATTGGTAAATCCAATTGTGTCTCACATATGTAACATTTTTGATTTTTGAGATTAATTTGTATTGGATTACTACTGTCTAATAACTTGTTTAGTTCTTCCTTCTTGGAATTTAGTTCTTCTTGATAAGAAACTATCAACTGTTGGTTTTTTTCATTTTCATCATCTTCTTCTTCAATGTAGTTCAATAATACGTCCCTAATCGTGTCAAATGTAACAACATTTGTATTCGATAATATATTAAGCAACTCGACTACTGACAAAATACCGTTATCAATTATTGGATTAATAATTTTTTTTTTCAAAACTGTAGCACCTCCAATTTTTTCTAAGATTTCATTACTGGAAATGAAAAATGACAATACCACTTTGAAAAGTTCTGGTTGATTCTTGTTACTCCATTTTTCAAAGAATTTGAAACAAACAAGTGGATCTTTAATCAAGGATAATGTTGTAAATCTTTTTACATTATCCTCATCGCTAGGTAGAGAGTTTACTTTAAGATTTTCTTCATCGTATTCCATGTCAATTTTATTCATATGAGATATTAACATCATTAATGAGTTGTCAATAGGTTTTCCATTTCTTGAAGAGTTTTCATTATGATCGTTGACTAATTGATGACTCTGCTTCAAAATATTTTTGGCTTTCTGTTTCCATTCTAATTGTCTTTCGGAGATATCATCATGCGCCAAACTTAAATAAAGATCGTATAAAGTAGTCAAGATAACTTGAATATCTTCTCTGGATCCTTCAAATTGTTGGTAACTCTCTAAACAGGCCTCTAGGAAGACAACAAATTCGAATGGTCTAGATATGAAAGATGAAAAAATCAAGCTTGGTTTAGGCGGATGATAAGTGGTTTGAAAATCTAATTGTGAATCAGCTAGTACTTCATCCTCTTCAATACCAATTGTTTTATTCATATAACTAATGAACGTTCTATAACTATAGAAGATTTTTGTAATCTCAGAATCTCGTTTTTTCAATTTTTGTCTATCTTTGATATCTGTATTAGATTGTCTCGGTTTATATTTACCAGTGAAAACCTCAATTAGTAAAACGTTGGTACCATTTGGTATATTTTCTAAAAGAGATTTTGAAAACTTAATCAAAATCCTCAATGTATCATCAACAGGCAAGCTTTTGATAAAATTCAAGGCAAGCAATGGTTCATTTAAATCTTCTAATAAAATACTGACAATAATGATTGGATCCTTTGCAAATCTTTTAGCCAATTCATAAGCTTCAATTAAAAAATTTGATTCCTTCAATAATTCTAGAATTAAGGACAAGTCAAAAAGAGTCTTGTTTGAATAAAAGTAAGTTTCATTATCCATATCATTTTTGATTATTTCATTCATATAAATACCATCTCTATTAAAATGATGAATAAAATGATCAAATTCATCCAAATTTTTCAATTTTATTAAAACAATAAGTAGCAAAGTCACTTGATCAGCAGTGGCAATATTTTTTTTCACTAATGCCCAAAGATACTGTGATAGATTTTGGACCGTTTCAGGTTTAAGGGTAGTATTTTCCTCCAAACCAAACTTCGAAATTATTTCACTAATTTCAGATACGCCAAGACATTGAATATAGTGGGCTGTTGCTTCATTTTGTTGTCCTTTTTTGAATAAAAAGTCTGCATATAGTTTATGGATGTTTTGGTATTTTTCATCTGATAATTTGTTTTGTTCAGCTAAAGTTAATGCAAATTCGTAATCTTCTTTTTGTATTATACTATTAATTTGATCATGAAAATTTTTTGCAGTCACTTGGGAAAGAGTTCCATTAGTAGATAAGATGTATAAACTATCGTTAACAATACCCAATATATCTAAAATTGGATCGTTGGAGATGTGATTAAAAGCAATAATATTATTTAATATGTCTAGGATAATAAATCTATGGATATTGGTAGTATTTTTCTTCAAAACAGAAAGATTTAAGTTACTTGTTTCCTCTGTAATAAACAAAATATGTGAACTATCAATAGGGAAAAATCTTTTAATTTTGATATTATCAGTTTGTAATAATTGTGGTAATGAATAGATTTGTGATTCGTTATTCAATTTGTATGATATTAGTTCATCTTTAGAGTTTAATGTAAAGAACTTATCTTGGAAATGGTTCCATAAAGCGCAATATAAATTGCAGCCAGCGCTTTTATTCAAAATTTTATCTGGCAGACCTTTATTTTTCCCCCAAGTATTGAAAATCATTGTCATAGATAAAGTTGTTGCAAAGCAAATATCATTCACGAGGGAGACAGAAGTTATAGATTCATTTGATTTATCTTCGTAAATGATTCTTTGTTTTGAACCTCTATCTCTTATTATATCGCCTCTAACTATTATGATTCTACCGTTGAGAAACCCTATAGCAATACATGACAAGTCATTTATTATATCATATGAGGTTATAGGGTAAGTGTTATTACCATTTTTGACTATTATTTCTGAATGATATTTGATTTCTTTCTCTCGATTCGGATTGATGGTAGCATCAGCATCTTTATTAAGTTTATTTTTTTCATTGGATATTTTGTTTGCCGGTATTAGATCGTTAATCTTATAAAATCTAATCTTTGTTGGTTTCCCATTAGATTCTGCAATAATCATTAGAAAAGTATCATTTATGATCCTTATATGACTGATGCTAAAATTTGAATCGTCCAATAATTGGAACTGATTTATAAGTGCTAAATTTGATAGCTCTATAAATTTAACCAAGTTATTCCTGATGGAAATAACAAGCATACCTGATCTGGATGATTGATTACTTTTCCATATTGTGGATGCTGTTAGAGATGGATCAGAGTATAATGGATCTTTGCTACCTAACAAAGGGTCTCTGATTGGAATTATCTCATAAAATTGGAATTGTTTCCATAGTAGAGACATGTTTATAGGGTGCTTGTATAATGTAGAGAAAAGTCCCAGAGTTGGAAAACCAGATGGCTTAATGGACTCAACTTGCAATGAAATATTGCGTTACTTTCACGTTCTTTCAATAATATTTTAATTTTTTGATATTTGAAAAAGATAAAAAGATGTGTAAAAAGTTGATATTGCTAATACTGAAGGTATAGTTTGTGATTATTTTATAATGTTGAGTGAAACTAGGTAAGAAAGGTGTGAAGGGCAAGATGTGTATATTGAATATAATAAAATTGAAAAGGTTCATTTGTAAATTTGCTGTTCTGTAGATTGAAGTGGAGATTCGAAATCATTATTCCACTTTCCAAGGGCAGACCTTGTGTATACCTCTTAGTAAGCTACTCTCCTTAAACAAGAGAGGCCAAAGGACTATTACTTTTGTTATCCCAAGAAGAAGTTGCTGACAAACTGTTTATAAGTTTCATAGATTTTTTTACCTTTAGTTAATTTTAGTCCGGAAAGAAACAAAAACATTGAAAGATATCAAGAAAACAATCCTGGAAGATTCCAAGCCTTCACGTGACGGGACTTGCATACATGTGTGAACGCTTTTCAGTTAGATAAAGTTAGGGCGCAAGGGTATTGGAAATGCAAAGACACTTTTTAGGAGTGGCTGAACCCTAATTGGGAAAGTCCCTTATTTCTTTCTGGGTTTCTTTCTTGTTGTTGCAGTGGCTGGAATCCGGTTCTCTTCGTTTGCAAACCACAGACGACCAATCAGAAGGAAGTGTGCCCAAATGTTGCTTCTTTCTCGCTCTACACGGCGAGGGGACATTTTATTGGAAGGCGGTTATTTTTACTCTTTCGGAAGCCTCAACATTTCCAACAACTTTATTGTAAATCTGTGATCTCATTTGTCCCTTTGCGGAATTGCCTTGATTTTCCTTTTCAGCCGTTGCCGTCATCTGGCTGCCCCGTTGGGAAATTGCAACGCCCGAAAATGTTGAGTTTTTCGCATCCGCCTTCTCGATTGGGACACACTTGCTTTTTACAGGCAGAGAAACGTCTGGAAGACTTCACAAACAGACAGCCAGAAAAGTCATTGTTTTGTTGCATTTGTTGGTTGTCCACCGCCTCACTGGTTTCTTTTGGAGGTCTAGAAGAGAAAAAGGACAGTTTTGTTGATGCTTTTTTAAAGTTGTTGCATTAATTAAAAACTTTTGCCTTGTTTAGGAAAGGAAAACATCTGGAAAATGTGTTGAGTTCTTAATTTGTTATTATAGTTTGCTGCAAATTGTGCTGACTTCATCTGCTTTTTGTCAATTAATCACTGCCCTGGTTGCAAGATTTCATGTACTTCTTATCGCTCAGAGTTGTAATTCCTGATGAATTTGCAATCTTCAATCGAAAAATTTATATAAAAAGACTAGCTAATCTTGATTTATCGTTTAAGACATTTCTATTCTTATTCCTAAATTCATTAAAGAAAACCATCGAAAACAAAACTTTACTTTCGCTTACACTTCTTTAGATAAATTTTAAAATGAAATATTCTACTGTCGCTGCCTTCGCTGCCTCTGCTGCTGTCTCTACTGCTGCCAATTCTGATGAACAAGTTGCTGAAATTGCTGCTATTGTTAAAGACATTAAAGCTAATCAAGTTGACTACTTAAAGTTAGAAATCGGTGGTGGTGACTTCAAGATTCCAACTGAATTATTACAACTATACGCTAAGGTTGCTACCTACGCTGATGACTCTTACACCACTTTATTAGGTGACTTAGACTACAACATGATTACTTCTACCATTGTTGCTTTAGACTGGTACTCTGCCAGATTAGAACCAGCTTTAGAATCCGTCAGAGCTCAATACAAGGCTGCTGAAACTACTAAGGCTGCTGAAACTACTAAAGCCGCTGAAACTACTAAGGCTGCTGAAACTACTAAGGCCGCTGAAACTACTAAGGCCGCTGAAACTACTAAGGCTGCTGAAACTACTAAGGCCGCTGAAAAGACTACCTCCAAGGTTGTTGAAACTACTAAGGCTGGTAATGTCACCAGTGCCCCAGGTGTCTCTACCGCTATAGCTACTACTACTAAGTTATACTCTAACACCACCACCATTACTTCCTGTCCACCAGAATCTACAACTGCCAAGACTGTTTGTATTTCTTCTGAAGGGAGTGCCGTTGAAACTACTACTTGTACTACTACTTCTGCTCCAGGTACCAAGGACTCTACTACTACCTGTACTACCACTGCTCCAGTTACTAAGTACTATACTACTACTAGCTGTACTACTTCTACTCCAATCACTAAGAACTCTACCACTTCTACTACTACCAAATCTATTAGTGAGCAAACCGAAAATGGTGCTGCTAAAAACTTTGCTGGTTTAGGTGCTGGTGCCTTAGCCGCTGTCGCTTTATTATTATAAGCTTCTTTGAATTAGTATTTTAAACCAAGATTTTTTTACTCTAATCATACTTTTTCTTTTAAGCAAAACTTATTGCACTTTACAAGATGTCAATTGAAACAAATATTTCAGGAATTTTTTTTAAAAAAAGCTATTATTACAACTACAAAAGAATGAAACTATTTTAATATTTAAATTGATATATCTTAAAAAATGACATAACAAATTTTTTTATAATTCATAATAATATAACGGCTACTCTTCGCTGTAACACTCTCTTTGAATCCAATTAGTTCATATATATATTTTATTTGATATAAATGTTGTGTGTATAATTTGAAATTCATATAATGTATAATAAATTCGATTTTACAAATGAAAGAATCTTGCGATGTCTTAAAAGTTAGATATTTGTTTACCTACAAAAATCTAAATAGTCAATCGAGTTTTCTTCGCTGATTTCAATTGAGGCAAAAAAAGCGATAAAATGACAGAAATAATTTGGGTTTAATTCATTTGACACTTTCGAGACTTTTGATAAAACTGCATAACTGTGACACTTCACAGAATTACCATACAAAACTAATTGGGAATATGTTGTACCTATTTGAATTTCATACTTTATTTTTAAAATTCAGTCCAAAAGCAAACAAATACTTATTTCATTCGTCAGGACCTAGTACATTACATAAAGTTTGTCTCTAGACGCCCAAAAGCTTTCCATTTTTCATCCTAGTCCATAATGCTTGCGACCTTGTTGCTTCCAAGAATAAGTTTTTCCAGAATAGTCCAAAAATTTCCCGTTTGCAACATTAATTTAAGAATATCCTGTCCCAAAATGTGATGCAACCGCTAAATAAAGAAATAAGCTTCCCTAAACGATGGGAAACATTGATGTAACAGAGATTTTTCAGGCAACGCGGGACCCCATACATTCCTGAAATTTGAAACAAACAAGAAAAAACAAATTTTCAGTATGTGAAAAAAGTCAAGATCTTAATTAGAGCTGTCCAACAATTTTAAACCCACCAGTACGGAATAAGGGGAAGAAAATCCATTGGTCTGGTAAACTTTGCCAGGCAAAGTCAGCATCCTGCAAGAAAAGCAACTACACTAGTGCAACTTTAATTAGAAAAAAAAAAAGAAAAATTCAACATTTTATGCTGGCCGGAATTCTAATTTACACGTCCCTTCCCTTTTGGGTAATTCCCCTGTTGCTAAAGCATCACATCTATTTCTTTCCACAAATCAGAAAAGCAACGCACTGATCAAATTGTTGAGCTTTCCATTGTACTGCGTCTCCCGAACGGGAAACATTATTGTGTGGCATTATACGCGCTCGAAGTCGAGAAACACTTGTGCAATTCCCTTTTCGGTAACTTTTTGTTGAAAGGTTGCATCCCCATTAAATAAGTTGCGAAAAAGTCATTATTGTTGATAATGTGCAATGTTGAACTAATGGTTGCACAAATTGTGGCATTGCTGCGGCCTTTCAATGTAACTTTTTTAGAGTTAATTACACAGCGTTAACTCAATCAAATTACAACCATTATTTGCTGCTTACTCAAGTAGTTTGACTAATTATGGAATAATTTTGAGAAATTTGGTATAAAAAGTAAGTAAATTATTACTAGACTTCAATTCTCATCTTGTTTGTTTTATTATTTATATTATAAAAAAAGCATCAAGTTTTACAATCGCTTATCCAACCAAACACTAAATATAATAAAAATGAAGTTCTCTACTGTCGCTGCCTTCGCTGCCTCCGCTGCTGTCTCTACTGCTGCCAACTCCGCTGAACAAGTTGCTGAAATTAACGCTATTGTTAAAGATATTAAAGCCAACCAAGCTGATTACTTAAACTTAGAAATCAACGGTGGTGACTTCAAGATTCCAACTGAATTATTACAATTATACGCTAAGGTTGCTACCTACGCTGATGAATCTTACACCACCTTATTAGGTGACTTAGACTACAACATGATTACTTCTACCATTGTTGCTTTAGATTGGTACTCTGCCAGATTAGAACCGGCTTTAGAATCCGTCAGAGCTCAAAACAAGGATGCTGACAAGACCACTTCCAAGGCTGCTGACAAGACCACCTCTACCAAGGCTGCTGAAACCACCTCTTCCAAGGCTGCTGAAAAGACTACCTCCAAGGCTGCTGACAAGACCACCTCTACCAAGGCTGCTGAAAAGACTACCTCTAAGGCTGCTGACAAGACCACCGCTGCTGTTTCTCAAATTACTGACGGTCAAGTTCAAGCTACCGCTAAGATTGAAACTCAATCTAACGGTGCTGCCAAGGCTGTTGCTGGTTTAGGTGCTGGTGCCTTAGCTGCTGCTGCTTTATTATTATAAGTTAACTAATTGCTTTTAGTTCACATGCTTTTATTACAATTTAACTTATAATTTTTTAGTCAACGGTATATTATATATATTATATATATCTTAGCAAGATACTATTATATTGATGCTTGGTCATCATTATTTTATGGTGTTTATTATTAAAAAGGTTTTAAAATATTCAATTTTCCTTTACTTCTTTTTTACTTAAACTTCTGTTTTCTTTTGAAAATTATCTGCAACAGCAGTTACAGTTTTATATTGCTACATTGAATTCAAGAAGTGTCCTCTTCTTTTTCAATCCTTTCAATGTAGTTCATCATTTTCGACACAAAAGAAGTTAAAGACTATAATTACTCGCATGAACATTACCACAATTACTTGATTGCTTCTAATTACCATACTATGAAAGACTATATTTTTCTATAAAAGAATAAATAACCATTTTTTCTAATTTCTTCTTCATCTTTAACTTGAACTATTTTTTCATCATTAAACAACAACCAATCGCCATTATTACCATTAGAATGTTTGACAAAAGTGACATAATGACCGCTTTGCGTAGAATTACCTTTATGACATACGACACTTTCTAATGCATATTCAACTTCAGCACTACTTAAGTCAAATCCGTACCTTTTGATGGTTTTGGATGATTTATCTACACTAACATCTTTTTCGGTGGGCTTGAATTCTATTTCACCATCATCATCCATATTATTGAAAACCCATTCTACACTTCTACTTACATCACCACTGTTCAAAAATAAAGCTTTCTTACTCAATTTAGCTGATAAACCCATAGAGGTCATATTTTGTAAAGCTTCTTCATTTACATGTAGATTGTTAGATTGTGATACTTTTTCGCTAACCAGCGTCAAGGGGCTATTAATGTCTGCATCTTCAACGTGTTCAAATAACCATTGCATTGCATTTTCAGCATCATCTAAATTGCCAGTATTGTATAAAGCTTTGGTACTGGCGTTTTCGCTAAATCCCATTTCCATCAATTGAGTTAATGCCACAGGATTTGGTCTAAATTTATTAGATTCTATTTCAGTAGACTTGGTGTTATCATCATCATCATCAGGCATCAGGTTTTCATTGTCGTCTTTCTTGTAGATAAATTTATTTAAACTAACCTTATGATCAAAGGAAATATCTTGTGATGTTTTAATAGGTGTCCAAGTTGTCTTATCGATGATAATTCTCATTGGATTCAAAACCAGTACATCCGGTGTAGATAATAAGGACATCTGTTTTTGGCCCTTTTTGATTTCATGACAATTAGTACACCTGAAAGTAATTTCATCATCTAAATTGAATAAATTTTCTATCTGTTCAGACATATTTAATTTTTCAGTTTTTTCAGTTAACGGAATTTGAATACTTTGTAATAGTTCCTCGATATATTTAACATAATTGCAAGTGCTACATTTCAATTTATTTATAACGTTGAATTTGAAGCTCTCTGAAATATTTTCATTAGAAAATTTCTTATCCATTGTTTCAATCAAAAAGGTAAGATATTCCATAGCGTCTTGTTGTCTTTCTGATAAAAACTCTTCATTTCTGTTAGAGTTAGCTATACACCTTTTCACAGCTTGTGGTTTAATACCATTAGGGTAAATTTCTGGCTCAATTTTAATTGCATTGTACAATTTGATCCATTGACAATTAAAATTATTAGTTGGAAATAAAACGTCTAATGGGAAGTTCAGTAGTTCACCAATATTTTTGACAAGTCCACTACACCAACTGGTGTTATGAAAAAGTGATTGAAAAGCAGAGTTCATATAACATGAATTACCTAAATTGATTAATCCTAATCCGATTTCCTTACTTGGATGTAAAAGGGTCAATTCATTACCTTGAGAATCTTTCATATTAAATTCCCAATTCATATTTTGTTCCACTTGTAATTCAGTCAAGGTCTTTTCTGTTGTATTCCAATCATTCAAATTAATATTGAATTGTAATAAAATATTATGCAAAAGTGCAGGATTTGTAAACTTAACTTCATCATCACATGTGTAACAATAAATGTCATTTGATTGTTGACTTAAAGAACCTAATTTAATGGCCAAGGAATGTTCTGGGTTACTAGTATAATGAGCTAGTGCATGTGAATTACCTTCAATACCGATTTGTTCTCTACCGCAACCAATATTGCCACAATGTAAACATAACCATAAGTTGTTTGCCAAAGAACAGTCACTACAATGTGAAGTATCGATTTTTGATTCAGTTAAAGGTTTTTGAAATCTTTCTGTATGTTGACAAGAATTGATTCTTAGTTCCCAAGAATTTGTTTGATCTTGCAATGCTTGTGATTTTGAGTTCAAGATCTGTTTGACAAAATCGGGAGTAGCGTTCATGGATGACTCAAAAAGGATTGCTTTGGAGTCACTATGAGATACCACTGACCATAATGTATCAAAAATCTCATCATCTTTTTTGTCTAATATTTGTAGTTTTAGCTTTTTAGTTGACTGTGCTTCAGTATCTGAATTAGACTTTTCCTTTTCAAGCTTAAAAATTTCCATGTAATTGTCATGGGAGTGTCCTTGAACATTCAATGCCACTTCTTGATGTAAAGCTAAGTGTCTTGGACATACAGCCTGGAAACAATCAAGACATACCGACAATTTGTGAATAGGCTCATTTGCTGGTTCTTCCACCATCCCTCTAAGATTTACGCATGTTTCAAAACAGTATATGCATTCATCCTTAGCTATGACAGAAGGTACATCAATTTTCTTCTCATCGAAGGTTGCCATTATGGTTTTACAGTATTCTTTAATTGCTAGTTTGATAGCACAGATTGAAGAAAAATAAAAATGAAAATTTAAATTACAATGAAACGAATTATATATAAATTCGTTGTCTAAATATCTGAATTCAATGTGGGGTTCTCCATAATATGCGTGCTGATCTTATAAGAATACTGCAATATGGGAAATTGCCATCCAACTAACTCAGTCCTTTGCAGCTTCACATCACAAGAAGAAGATTTTTGTTGTCAATATTATATATCAACAATACATAGCCTTGAACAGATAGCTAGCCCAGATTTTACCCAGTGTTCAGATAAACTATGTGAAATTGGTATGTTTACATATTAATCTCTATTTGAACTAGTAGTTTCAAAGAGTAATTGTATGCCTTTTATTGAAATATATGTGTGTCTGATGTTACCCTCGGCCAATTTGACAAACGATTAACATCACCTATCGACAGTGAAAGCTATGGACATTTCTAGTCAGCTAGAGGATTAGAAAGGCAAACATCAATTGGAGAATTCAGAATGTTAAAGCTAGATATGATAAAAACAATTGCAGCGCACAGTTTTAATAGTTTTTTTTGTTTTTATTAGTCTCTCGTACCATTCATAGTAGGAATTTTAAAATCAGATAACCTTTTTTTGAGTAAACTAAATGATAGCTTCCATTAATGAACTTTTTCACTGACCCTCGAAAAACACCTCCTTGATTACCGAAACTGTCACAAAATAAATAGAACATTAACTTTTAACAATATCACCTAATGAAGACGTTGCTTGAACTCACAACAGAAGCAATTTAACTGAAATATGAAAGCTTTTGA
The DNA here is from genome assembly GCA_030462875.1 of Grigorovia humatica. Lineage (NCBI taxonomy): Eukaryota > Fungi > Ascomycota > Saccharomycetes > Saccharomycetales > Saccharomycetaceae > Grigorovia > Grigorovia humatica. Next base: position 45,660 of record JAMSGM010000087.1, read on the forward strand.
GTAAACACGTGATTATTTTAACGTTTTGAGGAAATCAGATAATATTTAAGGTTTTATAAAAGCGCAAGTGGTTTAGTGGTAAAATCCAACGTTGCCATCGTTGGGCCCCCGGTTCGATTCCGGGCTTGCGCAATTCTTTTATCCGATATAGTGTAACGGCTATCACATCACGCTTTCACCGTGGAGACCGGGGTTCGACTCCCCGTATCGGAGTTTCTTTTTTTGGGTTAGAAACCATATAGTTCTACGATTGATAAAACAAACTGATTTGAAGTATAAGTCAACTCATTTCCGTTAATGATTGAAAAGAATCTCTGGTTTTGTAATAATTTGTGCTCTTTTATATATACCACTTAGTTCTTCTAAATTATATATACTTAATGATAAAACATAAAAGGTGTTCCATTTCCAACAATCTGTTTAGCGATTTTTAATGAAACTTTTCTATTCTATTTAGCTTTTCCTTTTATTGAAAGATGACTCAAAACCTGTCTACTATGCTAGTTAACCTATTAATTAAATTCATCAGATAATGGATAACGGCACTCTTGTGTCAGTGTCACTATTTCTAAGTTTCGTTCATACCAGGCTTAGTGAATTTAGTATTATAAAGTCTCAAGCGCGTCATCTTTAAAACTAAGAATTTATTAGCCTCAAATAGAGAAAGTGCAATGAAAAAAATAGCTTGCTAAAAATTTTCAAGCATCACGACTCATGGGTTCTTCAACTTATGCCTTAGAATGTACCCTATTATTACTTCTTTTAGTCTCTAAATAATAAAACATAGTATTTCAATGATTGTTTAGTTAGAGAGTAGTTTAGACTTGGAAAATAAGCAATTTGAGAAAACACTGAATTTAAATAACAGAATTGATGTATTTTCACAGTAGTACAAGCTCAAGTAACTGAAGAAACATCAAGCATCAGAAATTTAAATATAGCTTGCAACAAAATGGTATTGAGCTGCTGCTAAAGGTATTTGGTCAGTGCATGCCTGTTACGATTTATTTCTTTTGATTTTTTTTTCTTAAAAATACGTTCTCAAAGAGGGAATACATAAAAGTGATTAAAGGCAACTTCTTTCATTTTAATGAAAAGTAAGGACATTACATACTACATTCCAAAAAGTAGGGCAATCAGAATACACTAATAATATAAACCAAGCAGCCTGAAATGAAAAGATATTCATCCACAAATTGATTAATCTTGATTTCTTGTAGGGAAATAAAATATCAAGTACAGAAAATAATCTTACTTAGGGAGCGTTTTGCATTACAAATGATGCTAATTGTAATCATAGACAGCATATTTTATACCATATATAACCATCCGTGCATGCTTGAAGCATCTCATTCATTAAAAATTTGCAGGTCTTTTTTCTTAGACGTTGCGTAAGAAAAATTTAAATGTCTAGAAAATTTTAGAATGTAATTTTTATGTAGATTTGGTCATTTAAGTATTAAATGTATCCAAACCGTATTTATAGCCTTGATCCCATTCCCACATAAACTCACTATCACCCTTTTCTTTGATATATTGTGCTCTGCGTCTTGAAATCCACGATTGAATTCTACCAATTCTTGAGTTATCAAAGGAATCAAACCCTTTTATATCATCAACTGCTGATCTGATACCGTCTTCAAATCTCCAATGTTCAAATTTAGAACCTTTATCCTTCCAATAGTTTTTATGTTCGTTAATAATAGAATCAATTTTATGGGAATCAACATTAAATTTATTTCTGGCTCTTTTCTTAATTGCACCATTATTAGTCATTGGTACAAACCCCCATTCACCACCGTCACCATACTTAAACTGCAAAGTCCAGAAAAACCAACCAAAAGTTGCAACTTTTTCAAAAGCGTTGATTTGAGCATTACCAAATTTTTTAACTAAACTATCATGATCTTTATTAGATGTCTTATTCCATGATGATTGGTCTAAAACACATGAAAATTCACCTACCATAAAATCGGCATTATCTTTAGGGTAATTGACTGTTTTAGATAGTTCATTTATTATTGTTTCAACATCTTTACCCTTATCATCATTTGAGAAACAACGATAAACATGTGAATCGATTACAACATTTGCCCTTAAATTTTGATCATTTAGCCAATTGCACCATTGTTCAGGCCACCAACCATCTGAAATAATCACTGGTAAATTTGCATTTAGGCGATTGATTTGCTTAACCGCTCTTGCATAATAGTTTTTAGGACCGGACCCACTTTCATCAAATATAGTTTCATTTACAATCTGTAAAGCAGTGACATTATCATATTTATTGGCAATGTCAGTAACAATAAAGGGTAGCAACTTATCACATATTAAATTAACGTACTCTTTTGTTTTGAAACATTTTGCATCACTATGATTATATCCACTGTGTGAATCTTTATTTGCACCACCTGGTAATCCATGCAAATCAATTAAAATACCAATGTTATATTTGGCAGCCGTACTAATTAGTTGTTTAAAATAATCCCAAGGTTTCACAGCAGCATAAAAACTTTTCAAGCTATTGAAAGGTACATTACTGGTAATGAATTGACCATCATTAACATGCCAATAACCAATCGGTACCCTCAAAGAAGTGCAACCTACGTCATTCAACCAATCCCAATCGATCTGATCCAAATAGTTGGAATAATGTGTTCTTAATTTCTCAACACCACTATCTTGACCAATTTGCTTTGTCAAATTTGTTATCATATCAAATTCACTATTACCATCGCCTAATTCACCGTAAATCCATGGTTCCAAGACAAACAGCCCACCCAAATTGACACCATGGTTTCTTCTATTTTGAATGATTGTTGTCTTACCGATCTGAATATCCAAATCGATTTTAACGTTTTGTAAAATGTGCCTATTGGAATTCAAAGGGTTGCCAATGTGAACCTGTTCAAATTTGTGTTTGATGTTGCCAACGAGACCCATTCTGTCAGTGTGCAGTTCGTGCTTTATATTGGCAATAAATGTGCCGTTCTATTCCCTGGGAAAATACACCACAATTGGAGTTAGGCGGCAACACAAACAAAGATCAGAAACAAATCCTTATTCATTGAGTAAAAAACTGTCGTCATTTTTATATGGCATAAATGATTTATTAGGGAAAAAAAAGGGATGTCATTTTGATGGATGTCGTCATTAATGAGGTGTGATATCCTGTTGGTATTCCTGTGATAAGTTCATCAAGCAGATGGGTCTTGTATTGATAAAGACACCTTCGTGGATCGTTATTGCCACACCTTTGATTGGATCAACAAAAAAAAGTAAAAAAAATAATGAAGGATGCGAGGTTCGAACTCGCGCGGACACCGTCCAACAGATCTTAAGTCTGCCGCCTTAGACCACTCGGCCAACCCTCCATATAAATTGATTGTTGGTTTTAATTAAAATATATTAAATATGTTTTAATTAATATCACGAGATATACTTTATCCGTAGAGAGAATATCAACGTCCGTCATTCTTTAATAGAGAGCAATCCATAGATTCTAATTATTACTCAACTTTTTCAATTTTTATTGAAGTAACAAACTAAAATTCTTCAAAAAACACTTGTGAGAACCTTTAAAGATAAACACACTTGATCTTTTCTAAGGTTTAAGGAATTTCTTTGATTTTTGTTGGAAATAGTGACCACATTATTAAATATAGATTTGTTTTTCAATATGTGAATTCACAGTTTTGGAGAATAAAAATTAAAATTTTGAAAATTATATAGGTTTACATTTTATATAACCAGTTTTTAATTGCTAAATAATTAAAGTACTACGGTGTTTGTGTGTGTACACATAATTACAAACAAATAATGAGACAGTAGTGATCTAAAATGGTAATATCAAAACATTAAGTGAAAATGTTTTACCGTTTCTTTTTATCTGTCCAAATCATCAATTAGGACAGAAATTATTTTTATATAAATAGTACAAACAGAACGTTGTTTCCGACAGTTCGTTCATCATTAATTCTTTATATATTTTCTATATTTATTTTATATAGACAGCGACAAAATATAGTATATTTTTATTTTTACATTAAGGTCATAATTTATAATGAATTCTAACTTTTCAAAGATTAATGATGAACACTTGTCTGAAATAAATGGTTCTTCCCAGAGTAAACTCAACCAGGCATCTGGTAGCTTCCACTAAATACGGTAAGAGACTTGTCAGACTATTAACGACGAGGTAATGTAACAATCATTGTTGTGGTGTATGGTTGTATGTTAGCAGACACCGTTGCTCCATGAACTTGTTTGTTATTAAAATTAGAATTAGTAGAATTCATAATTTAGTGACCAATTTTAAAAGAAAAATATATTTGTATTTTTGTCTCTGGTTAT
>JAMSGM010000088.1:0-49041 GCA_030462875.1 Grigorovia humatica
TCTGGGTTCGACCCCCAGTGTGAGTGCTCTTAATTTCTTTACTTTCCGTGATAGTTTAATGGTTAGAATTCGCGCTTGTCGCGTGCGAGATCGGGGTTCAATTCCCCGTCGCGGAGTTTTTTTGCATGCCAGTCAGATGCTGAAAGGATAGTGTATTTAGGGGAATACACTATGAGTAGTCACAGGAGCTTGTAGTGCTCATGGGAGATTAGAGATATAATGACAGGAAGACGGCATGTTACTCAGATCTATAGAATATATCAAAATATCTAACTAAAGGATTAATTAGCTAACTATTTTTTATTGATTTCTTATTCTAAACCAATTCTTAATTCATTTCCATGTTATCCCACAATCGATTCCGGTTCTTCGGGGAGGTTTGGATGATCTTCTCCTTGAGCGATATCAACCCGAGTTCTAGAGAACGAATTTTAGGAGGGGTGGCTCTTTAACTTGCTCCCCGATGAGTCTTTTTATCTCGTCTGGGACGACTACTTTGTTTAACAGAGAGGGTGAAATTGGGTCTCAAGGCAGCAAAAGGAATATTAAACATCGCAGCAACAGCTCCAAGAACTTTGATCGGATCTCCTGATCTTACCTTACCGAGTATGTCACTCATATGAGAAATTGCTACAGCTGGATCTAATCACCGAAATTGGTTATTTGCAGTTTGTTCTAATTTCCTGTTACACGAAGTTCTGTCCTTGTTAGAAGTCATTTTGACTCTAAATTGATCATTAATAGCTAGTTTAAATTCTTTCACGGTATTAAACTTATTATCTAGGTTTTCATACCAATTCTTGACAGAGTTTGCCAACGTAGCTGGGATCATTTTCAAAAGAGCACCATCTAACAATTTTTGATTTACTAAGAAACAATCAAGCTTAGCAATCCAACTTCAACAGAAATTGAGTCCTTGCTGTTTTTCATACCACTAAACATCGGAACTGCAGTGAGAAATATTTTAAGCAACTGGTCCCTTTGTTTATTGGTGTTTATGGTTAAAACATTTTCTTTTGCTGAATGCGTTCTGTCAATCACTGAACATAATTAGCTGACTTTCGATCATTCTGTAACTAGTACTTCTATGATGGCATTTTTCAATTCTAGAAAAAGGGAAGGGACTTCATCTTTAGATTGATCGTTTTCCTCGACGGTGTTTTCATCCACTCCGTTATTCTTAATAGGATTGTTGTTTGCCTTTATGCCAATATATGGTTTTGGGGTGAATAAAGACATGGCACTGGCAGCCGCTTGGGTGGTATCTTTCGCTGCAAATATCATCTGCGGGATAGTAGAACGATAATGTGTTGGATCAAGAACCATAACACAGATTTACTTTATGACGCAATAAATTTCCGATTAGGGAAATTCTTTTCTCGAAATGAAAACCATATTTTTTGTTTTGGGAAATTCTCGAAAAAAAGCAAGCTCATGCATATCGTTTTCCCTTTCTGTCGGATGAACCTCCAGGTTTTTATTTCCACCTACATTTCGAGAATTTCGATGAAAAAAGCAATTGTTCGGTTCAATTTGAGTGAAATTCAAATTTTTCAACGAAACCATCACGTTAAATCTGATTATTTTACCTCAAGTTTTTAAATTACCAGTGTTTACTCCGAGGAACAGTTTGTAGTCTTTCCTTCTTTTTAATATGGATGTTGCAGTAAATCCATTTGTATTACAGACAAGACTAAACAAAGTGAGTATTTTTTCAGTTACTTTCTTGTATTCTTATTCAAAGCTATTCAAAGCGTTTAAATAAAATTCTTTTTTATTTGCTTGGAGTTATTATAACGCCAGAAAATGCAATTTGTAGACGTGGGTACTCAGTTTGGCGCACATGCTTTTTTAACATGTGTGACATCTTAGGATAATTTTGATACAACTGTGATCGTTATATAGAACAGTGCTACAGAACAAGATTTCACTAGAGGTATTGGTTTTTACATTTCTAGTTCTGGCACTTATTAAATATTACATAAGTTTTAGAAACCTACTATACATTCCTTTATAGACGTTCTATTATAAATGCCTCTTTATCGAATTTTATTCGTAAATGACACGTTTTAAACACACTATAGTAATTTCTCTGCTATTGTTTAGAAGTTAACTTTTTAATTTGCAACTTTTTGCCTAATTGGTACTTGGTATTTTCGAATGATCATTCCATGGGGCCAAAAAACATTTTGCAATTTCAGCTACCCGTTTGTTTGTTTTTTGATGAATTACTTTTCAAATTGGAAACCTCTTTTCTTCAATTTTGTACCATGTAATTTTTTTCACTTTTGATCACCTACCGGATTTTGCCGTTTACGTACTGCTTGATTTTAACAGCAAAGCTTATCTAATATACTGTCTGCACTTCTAATCACTGTGCTTCGATAACTGCATTCCCTCGAAGGCATGCTACTTTAAAATTAAGATTTTTATTACTTGTCCAAATCACGTTCAACAATTTCTGCATGCTCTTCTGAGTTCCGTCAGTGTTGTAAAAATTTGAGCACCTTTACTTATTCGATTCCATTTAGGTAAATATTTCAGGATAATCTCAAACCACTGGCTAAAATCTCAACCAATACACACTATTTTTTTATCGTTATCTCAGAATTCTAATCTATTTAACATGACATTTATATTCTTTACTGAAAATATTTTTATTAGCCAATCTTAAGTTAAGTTCTGACTTTTTTTTCAAAATCCATCAACTATAACAGCTCCTACTAAAGTTCTTCATTTATGGTTAACCCAGCTCTACGAGTTTTGAATGAAGGATTCGCAACTTTTGATGGTTTCCTATTGAGAAAGGAAAATGATAAATACGAGATTGTGGATCCATTTGATTATAACATCCAATTGGGAGCTACAGCAAACACATTCATCACAGAGGATAGAAACCTCATTCTCACAGCTAGGGACAATGAACCTCGTTCATTCAATCAACAGAGCAGAACTAATCAAATAAATCAGGTAAATCATATAAACCAACCATGCAATTTACAGCAATTGAATCACATAAATCCACTTTTAACAAATCATGTCAATCAAACAATCCCAAAGACTCCAACAGACCAAACGAATCCCATGCAACAGATTAATGTAACAAATAGTATACGGTTTTCACCAATTCCTGGCAATAATAACAATTTCAGCTCTATGAATAATACTTTCAACAATGCAGGTACTGCTCCTCCCTTTAAAGGATATACTAACTCAATTGGTATCAATGGTAGTGGTAATAACTTCTTTAACTTGAATCAATTCAATAATGCAAGCCATTCTACGTATAGAAATGATACTTATAATCCCAATAAGAATTTTCTAAAGGTTGTGAACAATAATACGTCTAATTCCACTATCGCAGAAAATTCAATTATTCAGCCGATGCATAGAGCTAATTCTTCAACTTTTTTTAGTAATGTGAATCGTGTTTCGCCACTACATCCAATGGCTTCATCGCCTACACAATTACATCCCATATCTCATTTTAGTAACATGAACTTGCCCAACCCAATTCGCCCAATGGGGACAATTGGCTCAGTTGGACCCATTAATGCCGGTAATCCACCATTTCAATTTAATCCCTTGGACACAACAAAGCCTACAAATTTGAACATTCCCATAACAAATCCACCAAGATCATCCACTTCATTAAATATCGTAAATAATCCGATTAGTCAAAGAAATTCTGTAACGTCAATCTCTACTAGCCCAATTGAAAATAATAACCTTGTGGACTTCGCTAAATTGTTTGATTTCTACTCTTACACTAACTGTATATTTTATCCGCATGAGAAGTTATTCAACTTAGTGAATCTAATACCCAAAAAGATTGTACTCTACAATAATACTTGTGAAATTATCCCAGACAATGCAAAAGCTGATGCAAACGGTAACTATGTTTGCGATATGCAAGTTATTTGCCTAAATTCAAGCAGATATCTTAAATCAAAATATTTAATTCAGTCTGGTCAAATGGAAATAATTAAACTGTGTAAAGACTACGAGCACGATGTTCCCTTACTTGGCGGCATATTTAATACGGAAGCATTCCACTTCAGTGGTCCTGATATAAAAATTTTAAACAACTTTAAAGTTCATGAACATGAAATTAATACTATATCTGAGAAATTAATCATTAAATATAGTGGAGATTTATCAGAACAAATGAAATGCAACCCTGAAATAACTGCATTTTTCACTAAAGCAACCAGAATTCTAACGGTGAAAGAAGTTGATAATAATACCCTTTCGCGATATTCACGAAGTTTTGCTAAAATGTTATATATTATGCATAACATCAGCAACTTTTCCTTCGTTGATGAACATTTAAAAGTTACTAGAGAAATTGATTTTCCACTAGAATTGAACAATAATCAAATTAGTTTCCTAGAACTTGCATTTGAGGATCTCATTTTTAAATTATTAACTAGAAGCGATTTAATACCGTTATGGTATAAATTACTTACAGTCTGTTGTTTCCAATTCAACAAAAGGAAGAGCGGCGGATATAAGTTAGTAACACCAATAATTTTGCGAGATTTGATTTTCTGTATAAGACAATGGTGCAAATATGCATTCTTGCACAACTATTGTAATCATAAGATGACGATCGATGACATCAAACACTATTTCAGTGAAGAAAATAAATTTTCTGTCTGGATGTGGTTGAAAAACATCAGTAATGCTGCTATTAAAGACTACAAGTTATACCGTAAACCAATGTTGAAAAGAACAACCAAAGACGGATTAAATGATAATGATCATTTTCTCACAGTTGAATTCATTCAAGCATTTTATAATTTTGTGAAGGGTAAATTTGACGATAATGTTACATTCTTATCTAACCTATTTGAGAGTGGATTGTTAGAAATTGAGCAATTAGGAAAACAATTACTATCTGATGATAATATAAGCCTTTCCTCCGATATGGAAAAACCATTTTCTTCGTTATGGAAAAAGTCAGTAATAAACCAAGTTATCCCAAAAGGTAAGAAATATGACAGGTCATTCGAACTTGTTACTGAAAAGGTTAATCAATGTATCATATATGTTGCGTGGATGGTTTTTCTTAGCGTAGGTGGTTTAATTGACTTGGATGATTTTCGTAAGATAAAATTACTAGGTAATGATAAAAATGTTTCCATAGATCCTAATTCAAAATGTTTCTATATTGTAATAGAACGCTCACAAACCAAAAAACAAATGGCTACTAGAAATATGTTAGATAAAAGCACAACATTATGTTTATTGTACTATTACGTTGTTTTAAGACCAATTTTACTCGACCAGATATCAGCTAAGTGCACCGACGACCTTTTTTATGACTCTTTTGTGAGATATAACCATAAAGAAAATGATCAACTAGAACCAACTAATCATAGATTGGATATTACGAAAAGTACGGAATGTTTTCTTATATTTGAGTCAGCAAATCTCATTCCTATTGATAAAGCTCATGTACAGCCATTATATGATACATTTTTGAAGACGAATGAATCGCGACCTAAGTTGGTGCTCGCCGATTTCATCCATAACCTAGAGTCTATAAAGAATCATTATTCTATAAAAAATCCTGAGAGGAATCTGATGGAAGTTCTTTGCAATGCTAAGAATTGATCCACAAACCGGGCATCAAACAAATAATGGACAAATATAATTATGAGATCAAGTTAGCTCGTTACCATATTATCTGAAGTTTGTAGCTATCGTTCTATTGGTGGTTAATTGTTTATTCCAAACTGATAATATTACTACGACCTCAAATTTTCCTGCCATAACAAATAGTTTAACATTATGACTATTTTTTTAGTAGTTGAAAGTATGGATTCGGACTTACAGTTCTGGAAAAGTGAGTGTTTGGCAAAAAGATCAGCAAACAATAGTGAAGGGTTCCATTTATTTGAAATATATCCTAGCTAATCAAAAAAAATTTACTAAACATGCAGTTACTTCTGATAACTAAAATTAATAGACTTAGTTTATGCTGAATAGGCCTCTTTGTTTGTCTATAAAAAGTTATAATCAACATTTTTAGAAAATTATTTTTTTTGAGAATTTCAGTTTTCAAATTGTGACCAAATCTGGCTAGCTATGTTCTGTTTCACACATTGTGGTTAGACTACATGTCGTTCGGAGATAGCTGTTTCAATATCCAGACATGCTGCTGATTTAATTGAATATAGGAAAGGGAAAGTCGATTCTAAACCATTTGCTGATACATTTTTTAACACCTCAAGCTACCTCTAAGCAGCTACCCCGCGTAGGTTGTCTCCTTATAAATAAGATATACGAAATGACGGATATGCTTACCAATTAAATTCCAAAGAATACGGAAACGGTGTTTTTTTGTTTTCTCGTTGACGAGACTATACCATGGATGATTTTAAAGAGAGAACTTTTAGTCTGACTCTTATAGACATGGCAATTGGTGACAATAATCAAATATACCTATTTATGAGTTCGAATTTTACCACTTTTCAATGCCATTTTTTTCCTATTTTCATGTACTGCGTTAGAATGAAACTTTTCACTGAATCGCCTCGGATTTAAAGAAGTGAATTGTAAATCGTTTAGTGCATCGGCATTCAAGTTACAAATTTTTACAGAAGTAAAGAGTAACTGGAGACTTGAAGTAAATACTTGAAGTATGGTCCAGTTGATGATTGGTAAACCTTTTGTATTAATATTGTTTTAGGAAGGAAATGGTTGAAGAAATACCATTTATATGCTAGCAAATTTGTTAAATAGAGGTATATAGTCAAAGATGTGAGTTTCAATGATGCATACTAAACAAAGAACATTCTAACTGTGATTTATCTTCAATAAACGTGTCTTTGATTTTGGCAAGATAATAAGATCATTACAAGTTTAATTCAAATAGAACGTTATTTCAAGTTATTTAACACAACTTTTCTATGTCCGATTATTATAATTTACAATAGTCAACTTCATTCACCTATAAATTTTCGTCCAGTAGAAGATTCCAGTTAAAAACGGTGTACGACATGCTTGAAATTGTACTATTTTCATACTTAGTTTAAAGGTTTCCTTCCACATATGATCTCCAGTTACAACATGTAATAAAAATCCAATACAGTCGTCTCAAAATATTATTAGCATCTAAGACTTGGAGGCCAAATTTTAGTACACAACTATGCGAAAAGAGTTTACAATTGGAATATTACAATTTTTCCAAAACATGAACTGATGAGCATACCTAATATACTTAGTGAAAAATATAAATGAGAAACGAATTGTTAACAATAATCTTAAGCTATAAACTATGATATCAAACAATATATTTTCGCTAGTAGAAAATTAAACTTTAAACGGATTTCCTAAACTTTAAAATGCTGGTGTTGCTAAATAGTCTGGTTGGATTTGGATGCCTATTTATAAAGAAATGGAATGCAAAATCTCATAAATGATATCAATATTAGTCGAAATTTTTATCAATTAAAAGTTTAGAGAAGTTATATATAACAGGTAATTGACAATCAAGCAATTGACAATTTTTTTCTTGGTGTAAATATGCATTAGTATTTCCTAAAAGAAATAGTTTGAAAGTTTACAAGACAAATCAATTAGCATGCATGCAAAAAATGTTAAATAAATTCAATTATATCGGCCTTTCCGAGAACATTCTCAATTTTGTCATTCTGGACCCTGAGGTATGCTACAAATTTCATTGCTAGCAATCCAAGTGAGATTCTATATGAGTACAAAAAAACCAAAGGCGAAGAAACAAAATTGAAACGTTTAATCATTCTTAAAGAGGATTAACTATATAAGATTACTTAATCTCTATAAAATTCTGAAACATAATTAACTTTAAATGAAATAAATGAATAAATTAAATTAAAAGTTAAATTTGTTTAATCTTGCTTAGCGTTAATTTGAGCAGTTAATTTAGCTTGAGCAATTAAAGAGGATGGAGCATCCATAACTGGTAACATGACTTCGATCATTCTAATTCTAGAGTTTTCGTTGAAAGCCTTGTCAGTAGTTAATTTAGTCCATTCACCAGTGGTGGCGACTCTGTGGTTTTCGTAATCAGTAGCACCGAAAGTTTCTAATAAGTTTAAGTGCTTCCAGTTTTGGATTTCGTTGTAACCAGCTTGTGGACCGTGGATTAATCTTTCAATAGTGTAACCATCGTTGTTTAAGACGAATAAGTATGGCTTTAAGTTCCATCTGATACAAGTAGATAATTCTTGAACAGTTAATTGTAAAGAACCATCACCAATGAATAAGATGACTCTCTTCTTTGGATCAATTTCTTCAGCAGCGAAAGCAGCACCTAAGACGGCACCACCGGTGAAACCAATGGAACCCCATAAGACTTGAGAAATACCAACACAGTTGTTTGGGAAAGTAGATTGGTTAATACCGAAACCAGAGGTACCAGTTTCAGTTAAAACGATATCACCTTCTTGGAAGAATTTAGAGACTTCTCTCCACATCCATTCTTGCTTTAATGGGGTAGATTCGTCACATGGAGCGTTATCAGCTGGAGCAGCTGGGACAGCAACTGGAGTGTAACCAGCAGCGGCGTCAGAAACAACATCTAATAATTTTTGTAAGACGAATTTCATTTGGACACCTGGGAAGGTAGCAGATCTGATCTTGGTGTAGTCAGAGTGGAATTCGACAATGTTCTTAGTCTTGTAAGAGTAAGAGAAAGAACCGGTGTTGAAATCAGATAATAAAGCACCGACAGATAAGATTAAATCAGCGGATTCAACAGCTTCCTTAACAGCTGGAGAAGATAAAGTACCAACGTAGACACCACCGAATCTTGGGTGAGATTCGTTAATGGTACCCTTACCCATTGGGGTGACGAAAGCTGGGAATTGAGTTAAGTCAATTAATTTGTTGGTTTCAGCTTTAACATCGTGTCTACCGGCACAAGCATCAGATAAGATGATTGGGTTCTTGGCAGCCTTGATCATAGCAACAACAGTGTCAATAACTTCAGTTTCAGCTTCAACATCGTTAGCCTTTAAGGATAAGTCAATTGGAGTGTCTAATAAAGAAGCTGGGACCATTAAGTCAACAGTGTTAGCTGGTAAACCTAAGTAAACTGGTCTTTGGGTGACGTAAGTAGTTCTGATACATCTGTCAATTTCAGCTGGAGCAGTAGCAATATCAGTGATCATGGCAGTGGTTTCAGAAATGTTAGCGGACATTCTGTGGAAGACAGTGAAGTCACCGTTACCTAAAGTGTGGTGTAATAATAATTGTTTAGCTTGAGAAGAGATGGATGGGACACCAACAACGTGTAAGACACCAACGTGTTCAGCGTAAGAACCAGCAATACCGTTTAAGGCAGATAATTCACCGACACCGAAAGTGGTGATGATACAAGACATACCCTTGATTCTAGCGTAACCATCAGCAGCGTAAGAAGCGTTTAATTCGTTAGCGTTACCGGCCCATCTCATACCTGGGACTTCGTAAATCTTATCTAATAAAGATAAGTTGAAATCACCTGGTAAACCGAAAATGGTTTTAACATCAACTTGGTTTAATCTTTCGAATAAATATCTACCTAAAGTAATTTGAGACATTGTTGTAGGATGGTATCTTTTTTATGAAAGGAAAAAAGTAACAAGAAATAAAGTTAGAAAAAACACTACCCAAGAATAATTTCAAATTGATCAAAACATATTCACTTTTATACTTTTCCAATAACTGTTTGAAACCAGATCAAATTTTTTTTTTCCAACAGCGAAAAAAAAAATGTCAATTTTGTCCAGCGATAAAATCAACGCATAAGGGAAAAATGCGTATCCCACACTACGAAGTGACAAAGTCCCCAACGTGTTCAAAAAGAGCAGGGACAAATTTAAAGCAATTTTCTGGCATTGGCGGATTTGGAATAGCGAATTTTCCACTGGGAATCATCAGTATCCAAATGAAAGTACCCTATGGACATGCCACAGAATTTGCATGTTCTATTCACTTATTGGCAAAATGAATAAATTATGCAGTTATCGATCAAGCGGAAATGCTTTTCCACGTCTCGATATTCTGGTCTCTCTGGTCCCTCAGTGAATCTGCGCAGGCCAGAAACAGATATTTGCGCATTGCTTTTTTCCTCTGCTGCGGGAACCTTCTCCCTGCGGGGAACGTCTCGAAGAAGAAACGACGGCGGATGTCTGGGTTACGCAGCCGCTCCATCTGGCCGCACCGATTTCGCGAATTTGTATTGTTTCAACTCGGGCAGGGACCTCATCTTCTTTTGAGCCCTAATCGTTTTTGAGGAACCCTCACGGTGATCTATCAGAAACTTGATACAAACTACGGTTTTTGCTGCCTTCTCATTGGTGCAAAGGGAAGTGAATGGGTTCATCAAGTATGAATTCTTGAAAGTGTTAAAAATAGTACTTATTTATTATTCTATATACGGAACTCCGTTCAATGCGTAATGGTGATACAGATTTGATGCTCAACTTTGCCAAATCTAACGCCTTCTTTTCATACGTTCAATACGTTCCTTCAATTGTCTTGTCACTTCAGCGGCTCTTTGCCAACTTTCTTCTGTTGTCACTATCGATAGTTCATTTACTCTATTGGGTAAATCATCTGAAATGGAATCTCTCTTTTGTGCCGGCACCAAATTAACGCCATCCTTGTTGGCGTTTCCGCCGTTTCTATGGTGATGAGTATTTCCGGCGTATAATTGTGAAAAATTGGATATTCCATTGATCCCTACCATGGATGATGACGAATTTATTGGCGATACTATATTATTATTGCTATTGTTATTGTTATTTTTGTTATTATTATTATTATGACTAGTCATTTGTAGAGTTTTAAGTTCTGTTTCACGTATCTGCAATTGCTTTTCTAATTGATTTAACCTATTACGTAACTGGTTGATCTCTGCATCCTTTATCTTAACAGTTTGTTCTAGTACAATAATTCTGTTATGCAATTGTTTATCATTATTATTACGAGCATTAATGTTGTCATTATTACTATTCAAGTTGCTACTGGATGCCAATGATGTCATGGTAGTCTTGCCCAGACGTGACTGCGTACCTTTGAAGTCGCCAGTGTTGATGTGACTATTTAAATTCGTGGGTCTTGTTATGGTTTGTTTATTATTTGTTGCACTATTTGATAAATTCTGTTTACTAGCCATTACTTTTTCATTTCGTAGTTTATTACTCCCATTTAATTCAATTCCTTGAGATAATTCAATTGGTGATCCGCTATTCTTCAATGGTGACGTAGCAAGCCTCTTAATAGGTATTAGTTTAGCATTATTATTATTACTCATTCTATCATTGAATTTATTACTATTACTACCAATTGTAGTCGTTGTGGTGTTATTATTGCTGTTGCCACTATTTGACTTATCCTTATCAAATTGTGCTAGTTTAGTTTCAATTTTCTTGCGTTTGATCTTATCTAATTTATCTAACATATCTTGAAATTTATCATAACCAATCAGTCTAATTAGTTCACTAACTAGAGTGAAACTTTCTTCTCTAATATTTGGTTGTTGATCATTAAGAACATGCCAAATATTATCTAAAATATTTACTGAACCCGAGTTACCATATTTCTGCCAAATTTGATTCAACTCTTTCTTATATTTTATACCCCAAGCTGTCGTATCACCTTTATCATCATTGTTACATATAATAAAAATCAATAATTTAATCATTTCTAATCTTACTTGTGGTATCTTATCTGTGAATCTTTTGAATATTTCTAAAAACATTTCATCATTTGAAAGTGGTGATATTGTTTTACAACAATCATGTAGTAAATTAACGATACCATCAATAACATTTTTCTTTTTCTCTTTAGTGCGATCTAAAATTTTATTGAAAATTATAAAGATCATATATTGCTTTTTGTTACTTTTATTTAGTAATTGATTTAAAATTTCCACACTTAGACTAACACATTGTAAATTAACATCATTTGAAACAATATCAGTTAATTGATTGATTAAATGTGAATAATCTTCATTATCACTGAATCTTTTAGTCTTTTTGATAATATTATCGTTTAATTCCATTAATACTTCAACTCTTTCTTTCCATTTATCATCTTGAATTCTTGAATTAAAATTTTCTGGTAATTCATTTAGAATTGATTCCATGGGTAATAGATCTAGTTTATTTATATTAGTCATTGAGTTCAAATTATTATTTGCGTTATTAATATCATTAGTAGATAGATCCATATTCGTATCGCCGTCACCATCTAGTTCATGCTGCTTTTGTCTTTCGATTTGTAATCTCCTGTCATTTTCGAAAAGGATAATATTGCTATCGTCATCATCCAATTTAAATTCTTTTTCAAATAATTTATTTAATTCTCTTTGTTGCATGTTTTTCAGTTTGTCGATAATAATACTATCGAGCAATTCACGATCTCTACCAAGTAAATTAAATAAGATATTAATCAGTTGCATAGAATTTGTTCTTATCTTAGGATCAGCATGAGAAGATAACTTGATTATGGGACCACTTAACCCAGTTAATAACTGTTGAATTTGAGCAGTCTCCAAGTTGACTAATTTGAAATTCGTTAATAACTTATTTACCGTTAATAAGGTTTGTAATAGTTGTTTTGGTATTTTAGCATTAAAATTTGGTAATAAACAATTTATTGCAGTGGCAATATTCTTATCCATGGATACAATCAATAAGATACAATCTATTGAGTTTTGTGCCGTAAGAGAACGTGTAGAGGTCAAACCTTTATTAATTAATGGCACTAACCAATTTTGTAAATGTTGTTCAATGAAATTCGAATCATTTAAATTATTCATGTGAGAAATACAGACTTCGCATAATTGTTTCAAAGATTGAATTGCGATTTCTTGTGCGGCTACGTTGGAATCTGTGATTAGTTTTACATAAATAGTAGGATCGCGCCAATATTTATGCAATTCATTACTTGAATTCAGTAAAGAGTTTCCATTTTGTTTAAAATTATCAAACAATTGTTGATAACCATGTAGTCTTGCCTTCCATAATTTATTGTTGATTTGTTCATCTAGGGGTAGATTTTTCCAAGATTCATCGTCCTGATCATTCATTTTGATAGTTTTATTTTGAATGCCAAAAAAAACTGTGATTTTTTTTTGTGTTTATTTTTTTTTTTTTCGAGTTTGGTATATCGGGTTACGTATTGCGGCTTTGATTATGTGAGCCTTGGTCTGTGATTACGTAAATGGTGAGGAAATAGGTTGGAATAACGACTATCTTGTGTGTCTCTATACGTATTTAGAACATTCATTTGTTGTCTTACACAAGGGGCTTCCAATGTGTTCAAGTGTTGCTTGCATTTTTTTTTACAATTGCAAGAGTATTTTTTCTTTTTATCCACAAAACGATAAATGTTTGGTTAGAAGCTAACTGGTTTCTTTGAGTAAACACTTTTTAGTATCTGAAGTGTATACAAGACAAAGGTGAACCAAGAATCCTTCCCCTTCATCGTTGCCACATTCAACATTGTTGCGTATTAGAGGTTTCACTAAACTCATCCCTTACCTCATCGACATTGCCCATCGCCATCGAACACCAAAGTGAAAAATGTAAAATGTGAAATTGACCAGTCTTTCTCATCACACTGAAAGTATTCATACCCACAATGAGTTCATCAACGCCGCAAGAGATAATTTGTACACTCTCTAATCAGTTCTTCCACAAAGAATGGTGTTTAGGTACAGGCGGTGCCATGTGTATTCGTGACCAAGATATGATCTATGTGACACCCAGCGGTGTACAAAAGGAATTAATGAGACCACAAGATATATACGTTTTGGCAAATAGTAGTCAGCATTCCTCAGAAATCTTGTACAAACCCAGCAATTTAAAGTTAAGTGATTGTTACCCACTTTTCTTACAATGTTTCGAATTAGATAATGTTAATGCTGTAATCCATACACATTCAATGAATGCGGTCTTAGTATCGATGTTGTATGATAAAGAATTTCGTATCCAAGATATGGAACAAATTAAGGCAATGCCAAATTTAATCACAAAGAACGGTAATTTGAATAATTTTGATACACTAGTCATACCAATTATTGATAATAAACCTACAGAATCAGAATTATTAGAGTCAATGCATGACACAATTTTAAAATATCCAGAAAGTTGTGCCATCTTGGTACGTAGACATGGGTTATTCGTTTGGGGTCCCAATATTGATAAGACTAAAATCTATAATGAATCAATTGATTATCTACTAGCGTTATCAATTAGAATGCACGAATTAAACTTGAAGTAATGGTTTTTGATCATTAGTGTTTTCTTCTTATATATCATACAAAAGTCCAACTATATAGATATAAAGCATATTATATGCGATGACAATTTGTTCTTTTCATCAATTTGACTTCTTAAATCTCTTATGTCTATTTGGTTTAGTATCTTTCAAGGTACCAACTTTGGCCCAAATCAAATGTTCATTCTGTAATTTATTTCTTGTATCGGGCAAATTACCAAATTGAATGATCTGTTTCTCCAATTGCAACGTATCCAGCGAATCATCCAACAGACCACAACAAACGATTTCGCTACCACGATATATATGTAACTGTTTGTCTTCAGTCAGTATAGTTAAATTGACCGACTTATCGTACCCTATCAGCGTACCGACGACATGTGTACCGTCGACAGTAATTGCGATCACTTTGCGGTTCAAGTACGTCTTCAGCAGGGGCGACATGACGTGTGTGTGGTGGAAACAAATGGGCCCATTGATTGTTAAGTCAATAAGTGAAACTGATGGCTTTGTTTTATTTTTTATTTTTTGTTTTTTCACTTTGGTTAAAGGGAAGAACGAGATTTCGAACTCGACGCAGTGTGTTGCAGTTTCCACGGCGGCTAATGAGCGAATCGGGAGAGGATGACGGCGGCAACGTGGACGATATGATCCTGGAGTGGGCGGCCAAGCTGGAGTTGGAGACGGTGGAGCTGCGGGAGAAGTCGCAGGGTCTGATCACGCTGCTGAGCGGCAAACAGAACGAGTTAGCTGAATGTGTTGCCAAGTTGAATAAGCAAGATGTAGTGAAGGAATTCAAAAGTTTGTACTTCGAAATAAGATAAGACCTCTTTATTTATTTATTTCTCTGGTTTGCAGAGTACATGTTTTTACTAACTTTGGATGTTCTATGTTATATACATTTTGGTTGATGATTTCGTACCAAAATATTATATACGCTATGTTTATATGACTGTTTGCATACAGAAACGTGGGACAAGACAGGCGTAGACGACCAGCTGGCACACATCAAGGACCAGGTCGCAGACACGAACACGGCGTTGCTGCTGGTGACGCAGGAGCTGTACCAGCTGAATGACAGACAATCCAAGATCGAATTCATGCTCGAACAAATTTTAGCCGAGAGGGCCAATGAAAGAAAAATAAATTTAACTCCCTTAGCGTCACAACGCAACTTGCAAAGAAGTAAAAGAACGTTGATTCCCTGGGAGGACATCTCTATAGAGGAACAGGACTTACGTGACAGTATCGGCAATCATCACCAAACAGAGTACCACTACTCATCGGAAATTTAGTTCATATTGGCTGAAACGGGATTCAACAACAACAACACCAGCATGAATAACATTCTACAATTGAACCGAGTGTCTAGTAAACATTTTATCACAAGGCATCTACCACTGGCACCGCCAGGTGCACCAAATGTGTTTGGGGGGTTAATTTTAGCGCAATCGCTTCTAGCTTCTTTAAATTGTATACCGAAAGATTTTATTCCAATTTCATTACATGCATTCTTCATTATTGGTGGTGATACAAGGCAACAAATCGAATATAAAGTGGAAACTCTAAGGAATGGTAATAACTTCATACATCAACAAGTGAAAGCTTTCCAATTAAATAAATTAATTTACACGACAATGATACTTTTCAGTAAAGGGAAAAATGATTTGAATGTCTCTACTCATCAGGAAATCTTCAAGAAATGGGATCGTCGTAGAAACACATCACATGAAACTGATGATACTAAATTGAAAGTTGATGCTGTTAAGCTATTAGCAGAGTATGAAAAATTAAAAGGTAAAAGTGGCTTAAGAAATAATAGTGATTTTATTCAAAAATTTGAATCCCAACCATTACAATACAAATTTCCAGAAGATTTCTATCAAATGGGTGGGAGAGTACATAATGAAAGACTAAAATATTTAGTTAGATTTAAAAGGGAATCTGTTAAAGATAATTTCTTCCCTGCTAACAATAATCTGATTGATTTTAGTGATGAAAGAATAAACTATGTTCTCTTTGCATATTTATCTGATTCCTATCTGTTATTGACTTTACCGTACTTCCACAATTTACGTATGTACAGTCATAAATTCAGTGTTTCATTGGATCATACGATTTACTTCCATAAACTACCCATACTAATAAATGGCGATTGGTTTAATAGTAATATCAAAAACATAAGTTCAAGAGACAACAGACATGTTATGGCATGTGACACGTTCGATTCACAAGATAATGAATGTGTTGCAACTGTAACACAGGAAGGTCTAGTCACTTTCCCAACGAAAAGTAAATTGTAGCTTATTCCCGGACCTTGTTCAAGACCAAATTGCTCTTGTTGGGCTTTGCTGAAAATGAGTGCTGAGCTTTGAGTGGAAACCCGAAAATTGACGCTTTTTTCCCTCCAAAGATTTCCGTGAAGTTCAGCTTTTTTTTTTTATAATCTCTATTCACTATTTAGTTCCTAATCAAACCTTTAAATACACTCCCCTTTACACACACCTATGTCCGAACAAGAAGCGAAAACACACTCCGCTGCTACCGCTACTCCCGAAAAGAACGTCAAGACAGCAGGTTTACCAGAACCATGGACAATTCGTTACTCGCGTTCTAAAAAGAGAGAATATTTTTTCGATCCAACCACAAAGAAGTCACAATGGGATAAACCTGACGGTACCAATGAGACTGAATTGATACAGTACTTGAAAGAAAATCCAATACGTGTACATTGCTTGCATATCTTGATTAAACATAAGGATTCCCGCCGTCCCGCTTCACATCGTCAGAGTAATATTACGTTAAGTAAAGAAGATGCCATTAAAGAATTAACACAACTGAAGGAACGCATTCAAACAGACGCCAAGAGTACCGAAAAGGATTCATTTGAGAAAATCGCTTATGAAAGATCAGATTGTTCGTCGTATAAGAGAAATGGTGATTTGGGTTGGTTTGGTCGTGGTGAAATGCAGGAAAGTTTTGAGAAAGTTGCCTTCCAACTGCCCGTGGGTGAAATTAGCGACATAGTGGAGACACAGAGTGGTGTCCACATCATCAAGAGAGTGGCTTAGAGCCGTACCGACGGGTGTAGTGTATACAATATGCATATGCACGTATATATGATCTGTAGTAATGAAGACTTGGTGTCGCCCGCTGGTGCTAGTTTGTATTCATGTGGATACTGCTGGGACCCGTTGCCATGGTAGCGCCAGCACCCCACAGAAACACCCGCAGAACGACCTGCCCCCCAGAAACGGCCGCACCGAACGCGTCACGTGGTCGTTTAAAAACAGCACAACTCTCGAATGAAAAATCGCGACAGCAAACAACTGCATTGCAACACACACAACCGGGACATGTCGCATAGCTTGAAGGATAAATTGAGCCACACCTCGCTGTCGAAGTTGTTTAAGAGGACACGCACAGAAGACGACAGCGACGACAGCCGCTCGGATCGCGATTTGATAGCCACTTTGCTCGGTAAATCAAGACAATCGAACACAAACAATAGCCACGACGATAGTAAAGGTAACGACGATTCAGAATCAGGAGACAGCGACGATAGAAGTGATCAACCACAGAGGAAGCGTATTAAATTGTGTGAAGATTTTGTCTTGAAACGTGAAAGTGAATTGGATAATGCATTACCAGAGGAACTTCGTAAATATAGACCACAAGGTTACAGTTTGAACTTACCTCCTACCGATAGACCTATTAGAATTTATGCTGATGGTGTCTTTGATTTATTCCATTTGGGTCACATGAAGCAACTGGAACAATGTAAGAAATCATTCGAAAATGTTACTTTAATATGTGGGGTACCAAGCGATAAGATAACACATAAATTGAAAGGTTTAACTGTTTTAACTGATAAGCAACGTTGTGAGACTCTTTTACATTGTAAATGGGTCGATGAAGTCATCGAAGATGCTCCTTGGTGTGTCACACCAGAGTTTTTACAAAAGCATAAAATTGATTATGTAGCTCATGATGACATACCATACGTCAGTGCTGATAGTGATGATATTTATAAACCAATAAAGGAAATGGGTAAATTTATAACTACTCAAAGAACAAATGGTATTTCCACGAGTGATATTATCACTAAAATTATTAGAGATTATGATAAATATTTAATGAGAAATTTTGCTAGAGGTGCAACAAGACAAGAATTAAATGTTTCCTGGTTGAAGAAAAACGAACTAGGATTCAAGAAACATATTCACGACTTCCGTTCATATTTTAAGAAAAACCAAAAACTTTTAAATAATTCATCCAAGGATTTGTATTTTGAAGTGAGAGAAATCTTATTAAGGAAAACTTTAGGTAATAAGCTTTACTCCAAATTAATTGGTATGAATCAATTGAAGGATAAATTACATAGTCGTGAAAGTTTGATGAAGGAAGTATCTCCAGCTACTACATTTGCACAAGAATTCACGGGTGAAAAACCCAGTACGTCTAATGATGATGACGATGATGATGATGAAGAAGACGAAGAAGAAGAGGAAGAGGAAGAGGAAGAGGAAGAAGAAGAAGGAGGAGAAGAAGATGATAGTGAAGAAGACGAAAGTGATGAACATAATACTAAATTAAGTGATGAAAGTACTAATGACTCAAATTAAGAATCGTTTTTTTGGTTGATACAAAAATATGGACAAGCAGAAAAGTGCAAAACTGTTCTTTTTCAAATTTGCACAGATAACTAGAACATTTCATACAATCATATATATTATAATTAAATTATCGTAAATAGAAAACTATTATTATAATTGTTGTATCATTAATATTGAAATAAATCTACATATATTTATTTATATTACCTATTTGTCTTTTTTTTAGTTAGCAGTTGGACCAGTGGGTTTCTTCTTCTTTTTCGCACCATCTACAGTTTCCACTTTAACATCCTTAAGACCCTTTTCAGCTAATAATTGATGAATATAACTTTCTACTTCCTCCATAACATCACCTTGAATAACAATTTCATCCTTCTTCTCAACATTTTTAGATACAGAGCAACCAGTTGCAAATTTAGATGCGAAAGTTTTAGCCAATTTTTTCATATCAATTTCAAAGACTTCTAAACCTTGTACCACAACTATAGATTTCCTCTTCGTTCTTGCCTCTCTCTTAATGATAACTTTTGATGATAGTTTTTTAGCTAACTCTCTTTGTTCTTTATTCTCTTCCTTCCTTTGTAATTTTAAAAGATCTTTCTCTAATTTATCTTCACGATCAGCACCAATACTGGACTCCTGTAATTTCGTAGCTAACTCATCCATTTCGTCACTGTTACCGTACAATTTCGTGTACAGATCTGAATGTTCCTTGTGTAACCATTCTTTACAACGTTTCAACTTACCACTAAATTCACAGTATTCTGGTGGATATGAACAGATTTGACAATATATTGGTTGCTCCATGTTTCTTCTTTCACGGATTTGTACTTGGGGTCCTCACTTTTTTGATTAAAATTGGAAAATTTTTTTATATTTTATTTTTTTCTCACTAAAGAAATGGATATCTATCTTGTATCTAAGGTTTCTTTTGTTGTTTACATATGTGATATATAGATGGATAGATAGTTATCATATGCTGTTTTTGTAACGTTGCGCTGCGTGTTGTCTCAATTCCTGGTCCATCAGTTCTCTCAGTCTGTGTGCACCGGCGATACCAATGGCCAGTACGTTCTCCATCTTATCCAATGGTATCCTGTCTTCGATCATGAGTAATGATAATTTTTCTGTCTTACCCATCACACCCATCGTGATACAACTCATTCTGTTTTCTTCTAACGAATTACAATCTAATAATGGTGTAGTGTCATATAGCCCGACGTTGATACCGCAGACGTATTCCCACAGATCGATACCAGCATCTACTAAAGCTAGTGTGATACCGTTAATCATGGAGCCTAATATACCACCATCTTGTTGTAAAACGTATAGTTCTATATCTATAACAGTTCTGGGATAATGCGATAGCATTATAGTCTGGTTGAACGTTCTCTGTAGAGCAGTTTGTAATTCTAGTACTCTTCTTTCATTCTTATGTGATTGTTTAGCTCTTTCGAATTTAGAAAATTGGGTGATATTGATAGTAATATTCAACGTCGCCTCTTCCGGGTTTAATTGTGACTTCAATTGTGGTTCATGTGGGCCCTTCACTAATGTAACGATCTTATTATTACCCATGGTGAAGAATGAGGAACCGTCTGAAGAATGCGGATGCGTGTTTACTTGGCACGTTATGTTGCGCAGCTCATTCCAACGTCTACCGTCCTGTCTCAAGCCTTCTGGAGAGTATATTTCCTGGGACATCGCAGGCCAAAGTGTGTTTGCACGAGTGGACGGTGTGAAGAAACGGCCATTCGAATTCTGCTGTTTTTTCAGGCTGAAAAATTTTCGATGAGGGTTGCGGAAAAATAAAAAGATGCGGGAAAGATGCAGCCCTAATTCTAAGACAACAATCAAAACCCTAACCGATGCGTCACCGACGGTGACCTACCGTAATGAACAGTGAACACCAGGAGCCTTACTGGTTACGGATCACCACTGCTATGATCTGCACGTGCACGAGGAAGAGCAGCAGACTGGACAGGAATAGTTGCGGTACAAACACATTCTCACCTAGGAATTCTAACCTGTAGGCGTAGTGTAACCATATGGCTTGGGCAAGTATCCAAGACGATAATAGCGACAGAAATTTCCAACGCATCCATTGGCCAGTGTTACGATAACAATAAAATGGTACAAAAGTCAAATACCAAATAAAATATTGTGATGTACAAACTTTATTGAATGCAACAAAGATTAATGTCTGAATAAATGAAACATTTAACAAAGTTTTGAAATTGTTGGAACTGTATTGCAACAAAGTACCAGTAAGAAGCACTAATGATAATTGTGGTAAAAAGGCTAATCTCTCAACTAAATTTTTATTATCTGATTGTGCTGATGCATAATATAGATAAGTGTTCCAAACTGAAAAATTATGTCTATGATCAATTCTAACCAAATGATAAATCCAAGCTTCGTATAAATAATCATACCCATAAAAATAATAAGCAATTGAATTTGTCATTAGTAAAGTGATTATAGACATGATTGCAAACTTGATCCAATTCTTAAATTGCTTATTACCACAAAGATAGACAGTAATTGGTATACAGTAAATAATAGGATAAATCTTAAAATGTATAGATAAACCAAACCAAAACGCTGCTTGTTTCATATTAGATATCTGTAAATGATAAAAAGTTAATAATACTAAACAAGTCAAGACAGTTTCACAATTACCTCTTGTACTAATTGTAATCACCATTGGATTGAACCACCAAATACAAGTTAAGCACAAATTTTTCCAATTGTCTTCATTCTTCTTCTTATTCCTCCTACTGAAAACATTTAATATCTTGTAAATAAGTAAACCGGTAATGATATCAGTGAACATAAATAGTAATTTACCCAAATGGAAGTAAAAATTTTCTGATTTCGTATTAATAGTATAGTCACTACGATTTATAGCGGTAGGTAATAACACTAAAGCTAATAGTGGAGTATAACGATATGTGTCTCTTAAGAAAGGCGATAATCCTTTATACAAATAATAAGCAGCGTCTGTGAACACTAGATAATCTACATCAGTGTAATTTACAGTTAAATTATTATCTTGCCAAATACCGAAGGCAAAGAAGAATATTCTAATTATGATAGCGGATACTATAAACAGTAATAGCAATTTATTGTCATGGGTGATCATGTTGGGAGAGGACAGTGTGGGTGTGGAATGCGATGGTATCTAGCTATGTCTTTGTTAATCCAGTTTGTTAGTTTTCGTTTGTATTGAAAAAGTTAAAAGTTGGGAAAAAAAGTGGAATTGTTCCAAGACTGTCAACTGCTTCTCGAAGGGGAAAGATAGTGTAGTGCTTGTGGAAGAGCTACTAGCAAAGTGTAGGATGGAAAGAAGCGAGGAGCAACATGGTGTGGACGGTATCAGTGTGTTGAGTTGGGATGAGATAGTCGATTGTATAGAGAAAGATACAAAACCTAGAAACCAGATCGAAGTGGAGGATATAGTGATCGATAGTAATGGTAATAAATTGATGTACGAAACAACAGAAAATGATGATATGACAGGTACACACACTGAACGTTGCATGACTGAAGTGCAAGACTCTGTAGATCAATACCCTGATGGAAATAAGGGTACTGTTACTGGTACAAATGAGAGTGGGAGGCCCAAAGATCTAGCTGAAACGGAGGAAACCATGCATCCAAGGTTGAAACCTTGGGAGAAGACCTTATAACCAACTATCACTATAGACATTCCTCTTAACTTTCAACCCATTTTCAGGGCTTAACAGTTTTAGACCTGTTAGGGCTAACACAGCACGAGAGAATAGACCCTAAACGCAAATTTGCGTCTAAAGAACGAGGATCACCGCAGACGAACGGGATAAACGAACGCGACAAAAATGAAAAAACTGGACGCAATAAAACACCGGGAAAAATTCATTGAATAAAAAAACATTTAATTTTGGTATCAGCAAAAAGAAGAGAATCGAATAAATAAATCAGTAAAGCTAAGATAAACCATCCTTTTTTTTTTTTTTCTTTTCTTACTGTTCTTATAATATTTCAATATCAGTGACCTCTCTCAATACTCGTACTTTTAAACACACTCATACAAAGAATAAATAAACTAACAAGATGAGTAATATAATGGAAGACATCAATAGATCATTACAATACCCAATCGATTATACATCACAAAGATCAACACAATACAGACATAAAATTCTATTAGCTGTTGGTGCGTTAATATCTTGTATCATCGGGTTTATTACACAATCAATTTTACAATTACTTATCTGTTACGGTTGCTTTATCGTTCTGACTCTTATCATGATAGTCCCTGCCTACGCCAAATACAACAAGAATAGATTGAGTTGGGTTTCAGTTAAGGTCGAATAGAATAAATAAAGGAAAAACTGAAAATTCTGAAACGAGATCAAATGAATCTGAGATCGAAAAAACTTAATATAGAACATTCAATAAACAGGATATAACATTTACTAAAGCTCTCCTTTTTTATTCATATAGTCGTCTCTTCATATAATATAATGTCATAGAATAATACAAATTCCAATATAGTAGTAGTAATAATGGAAACCAGTGCAAAATACAAGAATATACTAATGTGATTTCGGGTCTTCACACTGATTCCAATAGTGGGTATGAATGTTTCCTCGAGTCTCCAACTTCCACGTGATTGATTATTTCCCGCCCTTTTTGTATCTTTTCTCGTTTTCGATTTCGAGCTTTTTCAATTTGAAAACTCTGGACCAGTTTTTTCACATGCTCCTGCTCACGAGGCCTGCCGCCCAGACACCGCAGGCTGCGCCAGTTTTCCAGATTCCACACCCACACATTACAAATACCGGAAGCGTCACCGTTCCTGGAATGGTCAATATAAGGTTCAAAAATCAAAAACAAATAATTGCGCTTAAATTTCCACACACACTATATTCCTCAATCCCTTTCTGGTTTTGGTGGGCTGCCGTTGTAATTGTACACAAATTTCAAATCTATGGTTCCGTTAAAGGGTTCCTTCTACTGGTTTTTGTTATGTAAATTGGTGGGTTCAAAACAAAACTCCTCAACCCTAACAGTACATTTATGTTTTTCCATTTGATTTTTCCACCCGTAAAGATATTCCGACTTGTTTTACTCACTTAAAATTGCCTGATTTCTATGTATTTCACATCAAATAGCATCCCACTTCTTGTTGCATTCCGTACACCTTACTTTTCTTGGTTCGTTTTCTTTCAGATCTACCCACGATCCCACTACTTTCCGTTTCCAGTATTTTTCTTCTACCTCGTCTCGAGCATTTCACAGGAATCACTTACTCAATAAAGTATCATCAACCTACTTTCTTTTTCTCTTAACATCTGATACCTCGAGATTTTTTTTTTTGGTATGTGTCCTATTCATCTCTGTTGATAATTATTTTCTTTTTTTTTTGTTCTACAATGTTCTCTCACATTTGTAGTAGCCGCGAATAATTTGGCAGCTGCTTATGCTGTTTTATTGTGTTTTACTTTTTTTCCATTTCCACTAAAACCATTTCTTGCTTCTCTTCAATTGTGTTTTTGATATATAAGCATTACAATTATTTTCAATTTCATTTTATTTATATTCTTTTCTTTCATTTTATTCCCTTTCATAAAAAAACCATAATAATTAACTTTATTAAACAAACAAATATCAAAAATGTCCATCAGAGTTGCTATTAACGGTTTCGGTAGAATCGGTAGATTAGTCTTAAGAGTTGCTTTATCTAGAAAGAACATTGAAGTTGTTGCTATCAATGATCCATTCATCTCTAACGACTACGCTGCTTACATGTTCAAGTACGATTCTACTCACGGTAGATATGCTGGTGAAGTCTCTCACGATGACTCCCACATTATCGTCGACGGTCACAAGATCGCTGTTTACCAAGAAAGAGACCCAGCTCAATTACCATGGGGTGCCTCTAAGATCGATATTGCTATCGACTCTACTGGTGTCTTCAAGGAATTAGACACTGCTCAAAAGCACATTGATGCTGGTGCCAAGAAGTGTGTTATCACCGCTCCATCCGGTACCGCTCCAATGTTCGTTATGGGTGTTAACGAAGACAAATACGCTGGTCAAACCATTGTTTCCAACGCTTCTTGTACCACTAACTGTTTAGCTCCATTAGCTAAGGTTATCAACGATGCTTTCGGTATCGAAGAAGGTTTAATGACCACTGTCCACTCTTTAACTGCTACCCAAAAGACTGTCGATGGTCCATCTCAAAAGGACTGGAGAGGTGGTAGAACCGCTTCCGGTAACATCATCCCATCTTCCACTGGTGCCGCTAAGGCTGTCGGTAAGGTCTTACCAGAATTACAAGGTAAATTAACCGGTATGGCTTTCAGAGTCCCAACTGTTGATGTCTCCGTTGTTGACTTAACTGTTAAATTAGCTAAGGAAACCACTTACGATGAAATCAAGGCTACCGTTAAGGCTGCTGCTGAAGGTAAATTAGCTGGTGTCTTAGGTTACACTGAAGATGACGTTGTCTCCTCTGACTTCTTAGGTGACTCTCACTCTTCTATCTTCGATGCTTCTGCTGGTATCCAATTATCTCCAAAATTCGTCAAATTAGTTTCTTGGTACGATAATGAATACGGTTACTCCACCAGAGTTGTCGATTTAGTTGAACACGTTGCTGCTAACTAAATTTAATTTAAACTAATATATTATTTTCACATTTTTATAAATAGTTTTTATTTGATTTTATATACCTTTTAACGTTAATGTCGTTTGATTAAACTTTTTTTTTTTTTTTTTTTTTCGAGTTCTTATTTTTTCACTTATAAATTTAAGGGTCGTGTTTATATACGATTAAAATCTTTCTATTTATGCACCTACTAGACAGTATTCTCCTTTATAGTTACATATCCAGAAGAATAACTAACACTACTCTGTTGCAAATTGTTTATTAGACCACTTTGCTTGTAGTTGATCCAATGCCAATCAATATTGTATTTATCTTTACCGTCTTCTAATTTGTCTTGAGTCAGTTTCTCTAATAGTAGAACAACAACACTTAATGGTATTCTACCACAAATCGTATTACCACTAATCTCTAAATATTGCACCCATTTATCCCAATTATTCTGTGAAAGGATTTCCCACCCCATTTGATCAATTATCTTTATACTTTCATTAATGGATATTTGTAAATGTTCCATTTTACTTCTTGAAGTGAGTAAATTAATTTCAGTTTCATCTTCTAAGCAACTAATTAGTTCATCTTTATCCGTCACATACCCCATATAATCGAATCTTTTCCCCCAATGTGCAAAATCTGTACTTATTACCACAGAATATTTATCTAATGTCAAAAGTTCGATCAATATATGAACTAATTTATTCAAATGATGATCATCAGCATGGGAAATTAAAATCGGCACAACTTTAACATTTTTAAGCTTCCTTTCATTAATCAAATTAACAATAGAACTAAATTGCATCTCCAAAGAATGTTCATCTTCGTCCACATCCTCATTCATCTTTTTGAAAATATCATCGCTTTCTTTCCCATTCAACAACAACTTATCAACTAGCCTTTTATCCACATTCAAATCTCCTAGGGGTGTACTTAACTTATCGAATGCCGTTAAATAAAATTTATTCTTGAAATAAATATGATGTGATGGCCCCAATACGAAAACTGTACTATCATTACCCAATGACAAATTATTATACGATTGAAACATAGCTGATAGACAGTACTTGTATCCAGCATGTGGTGAGATTATAATCTTGCCGTTCCCTTGCTTTGTTGTGTGGCCCATTTGCTTAAATTGTTGTTTCAATGTAGTTGGATTGGATGGGTACCATGAGCCTGAGTGTGTAGCTGGTCTTAGTTTCATCTTGAATTGCAAGAATTATATTATGGGTAGCAGTAAGATGTATGTATATGTTGCGTACAGTAATGAATGCTAAGAGGAAAAATAAATAATCTGTATATATATATGGAGGAAATAGCAGTAAACGGTAATGGAGTAGTACTCCCAGGGGTTCACATGACGAGTTGAAAATAGAGGAATGCGAATATCATATCAGGGTTGAAAAAGGTAGGCATTGGTGACATCTCGTTAAGGGTAGTTGGCAACTAGAGATACAGTAGCGAGAAACCACTGTGGGGAGACCCCTAATAGGTTCCAGTAGATGGAGTGGACGTTGCTATTTAAAGAGAGGATCTTGCGATGGACCAGCTGGCGTTGTGCCCGTCTGTGGGCTCTGACGGGGTTTCGTAGACGGGGGGCCCACTCCACTGTAGACAGGGCACGTGTTGGCGGTTGTCCCGGTGGGGTGTCCCAGAGTCAGCGTAACTGACGAGTTTGGCTGGGCTCACGGCTGAGACAGCGTGTGTATGCACGCATTTTAAAGTATCCTGGATCTGTCACGTTGAGACAAAGTATATCTGAACACATGCAGCTGTTGGATCAGTCCAACGAAAAGACCGTGTTTAATCTTCGTTTGCATGAGTTCGATTACTGCTGGTTTGCGACACCTCGAACGGGGTGTTTCCAAGTACAACGACTGATCCAGCTGTTGTCGACCACAGCTGGGAAGCAGCGTGCTGTTCCCGGTCGCTCGCTGTCCAATCCTCCCGGTGAGAACTCTGCCCAGCGGGGCCCACCAGCCCGCCCACCAGCCGCACCTGCCGGGCGGACCCGCACAGACGCCGCAGTGGCGGAAACATTTGGCGATTCGCGTCCCGTTCCGTGGCGGGAAACGCCGTCTCGAAACCGCTATGCCCCAAAACGGCAACCCGCACCGCCATCTGCTAAAAATAGCCCAAACGGGAAATTCAGAGGGTTAAGCCCTGCTCGATTTCCATTTTCCATTCCGCTGCTTTTTCATTTAGCAGTTTTTCGATTACTTCAAGACGCCTCTTGCTGCCATATATAATACTGTAATTTCCATTATGTTCATGTCTATCCAGACACTCTTCTTTTCTTCTGCCTTTTCGAGATTAGCTTTTCGATACTCCTAAATAATTAATTAATATCAACTAGTTTTACAAGAAAATAGAAGAACTATCTTTTCTATTCTTACAAAAGAAAGTAAAATACTATGATGATAAATATCGATAAACTAAGCGTAATATCATTGTTGTCCACTTTAGCGTTAGCTATTGATACAACATGCAACCCGTTAACATCCACTAACTGTCCAGCAAATCCAGCTTTGGCCACTTCATTTGCTGAAGATTTCCTTACAAACTCTACATATTTCACTGATTTGAATCATCCCGGTTCAGTATCATATGACTCTACAAACGGTCTAAGTATGACGTTGGCTAAGCAAGGTGATAATCCAACATTAATGTCAAATTTCTATCTAATGTACGGTAAAGTCGAGGTTACTATCAAATGCGCACCTGGTACAGGTATCGTATCGTCATTTTATTTGCAAAGTGACGATTTAGATGAAATTGATTTAGAATGGATAGGTAGTGATGATACACAATTCCAATCAAATTATTTCTCAAAAGGTGATGTCACCACTTATGATCGTGGTGAATTTCATGGTGTACAGACACCAGCTACTGAATTTCATACTTATTCCATCGATTGGGCAATGGACAAGACAACTTGGTCATTGGATGGTAATATCGTGAGAACTTTAACTAATGATTCGATAGAAGGGTACCCACAATCGCCAATGTACATTAAATTAGGTACCTGGGCTGGTGGTGATCCAACAAATGAACCAGGAACGATTGAATGGGCTGGTGGGTTAACTGACTATTCACAAGGCCCATTTACAATGTATATTACTAATGTGAAAGTGGCCGATTATTCCACTGGTAAAAGTTATAGTTACGGTGATCAATCTGGTTCTTGGGAATCTATTGTAGTGGAAGACGGTAAAATTTATGGTAGATATGATGAAGCACAAAGTGATTTTAGTAATTTAAAAAGTGGGTCAGTTTTCTCTGCTGCTGAAATTAAATCCTCTTCTTCATCTTTTGCTACTTCTACTTCTGCTACTACCTCTACAAACGCTGCTCCATCATCTACTGTTGTTACTTCTTCAGAGACCACATCTACTACTGTTTCCTCTAAGACCACATCCTCTGGTAGTTCCTCTTCTTCTTCTTCTTCATCTTCTAAAAAAGTTCAGAAGAAGCAAATCTCATCTTCAAGCGCCGAAACCGTTTCCACTAAAATTACAAGTGAACCTGCTTTATCTGAAACATCTCATGATTCGATAAAGACAAAATCTTCTGAAATTTTATCAACTGATGAATTATCTACGACTAGTGTTACAGTTTCATCTACTGTCGACGTTGAAACTAGTTCTAGTTTAACCAGTAGTTCACCCACCTCCAAAGAAATTGTTTCCACCAAGAAAAATATCGAAGAAACTGTATCAAGCAAGGTAACTTCAACTTTGGAAACATCAATCCAGACAAAAAGTACGACTACACATAATACCAAGAATGTTGAATCATCTAAGGCTGTCTCAGATGATATTGTTAGTAGCACTAGTACTAGTAGTGGCTCTTCTACTAGCACCACTGCTTCTATCAATTCTAAAGATATGGGTAATACATATAGCAATGTTTCGGCATTTATGATCAGCACTATATTATTAGTATTAAATATCTTGATATGATACAACATACGCATATCTCCCATTCCAAAGCATTAAATATTATTCATTCCCTTTCCGACAGTAGTATATGTAAACTAATATAAAAGTATATATGTTTCTCTAATACCTTCGTTCATTCATCATAACCAATTTCTAAATCAGAAAATAATTTTTTTTTTCAGCCTCATCGATACTTTAGAGAAAATTGATTTATTGCATTTTATATCGGTAAGATAGTTTTGCTCGTTAGCCTTATCATAGCAGTGACATATTGACACTATACCATTAGTAAGCTCGTATCCAAACCTATTATAGTAAGGTTTCTCCAAAAAAAAATGAAGATCGTTAATACTAGAGACGCGTTTATCAGTGATTATGAAGCTATCAAATTCTTAAGCACATTACAAAGAAAGAACAAGTGGGATGAACAAAGTTTGAAAAACAATAAGAGAACTTACTATAATTTAGCTTTACAAAATATGATCAGCGACACATTAGCGTACTTAAATGTCGACAAAAATTATATACCAAATGATGAAGAAGATGAGGATGTGGACAATGGCGATGGAAGTAAAGTTGTCAAGGGGAAGAGTCCATTATTGAGATTCAATGATAATAAATTCACTGATCTGATCAATGAGCTAAAAAAATTCGAACTGTATCAAATTGAATTACTACAAATAGTCAATCAGTTACCCACTAATATGGTTCATTTGTTTGCACTTGTAGAGGAATGTGATTCCAGATACAGTGAAGTGGAGATTGAAGAGATGATTGCTATCATCGGCAAGTACATATGATAGCTGTTTGGCATCTTGCCATACACAAGAAAAGGCAATATACAGTAGCTGTACACTATATATACTGGTAAGTAGAAAGAGAAACTGACAATTTTTGGGCTGCGTAGTGAGGTCTAGGCAGAGTATCCAGTCTGGAAGAATGCCCCTCCGTCTGCCTGCAGAAGGAACTGCCACTAAGGCTGGCAGGGCTGTCCAGGCAGAAATTCTGAGCCTGGCTGCTGGGCCCACGTGCCGACAGTAATGAAAGTTGAATTTTCTGTCCCGTTTCTCTTCAAGGGAAACTCCTGTAGTGACAATACTCCAACTACAACTGCCACACCCAGGACGAGCCAATCTCTGTGTGTGCGCTATCTGATATACCATGAAGTTTGGTGAACAACTACGGAAGTCACTTATTAGACAGTACAGCTACTACTATATTGCTTACGATGATTTGAAGAATGATCTAGAAGATCATTTGGATGACAACGACGGTGTCTGGTCACAGGACCTAGAGACACAATTTCTAGAGACTTTAGAGGCCGAATTGGATAAAGTGTACTCATTTTGTAAAATCAAACATAGCGAGATTTTACGTCGAGTGAAAGACTGCCAATTAGAAATTCAACATACTGTTGCTAGACTAAATTCAAATGATGCACCTGATGAAATGGATTTCGAAATCCTGGAAGAAGAACTAAGTGATATAATAGCTGATGTTTACGACTTAGCTAAATTTTCTAGATTGAATTATACTGGTTTCCAAAAAATAATAAAGAAACATGACAAGAAGACAAAATTTATCTTGAAACCAGTTTTCCAAGTTCGGTTAGATGCTAAACCATTTTTCAAAGAAAATTATGATGAATTAGTGGTTAAGATATCACAATTATATGATATTGTAAGGACAAGTGGTAACCCTGTGAAAGGTGATTCGTCTGCTGGTGGTAAACAACAAAATTTTATCAGACAAACTACAAAATATTGGGTTCATCAAGATAATATTACTGAAGTCAAACTAATAATCTTGAAACATTTACCAGTTTTAGTTTTCAATACAAACAAAGAGTTCGAAAAACAGGATTCAGCAATTACTTCAATTTATTATGATAACGAAAATTTGGATTTATATTACGGTCGTTTAAGGAAGGATGAAGGTGCTGAAGCACATAGATTAAGATGGTATGGTGGTATGAGTACTGATACCATTTTTGTTGAAAGAAAGACTCATAGAGAAGATTGGACTGGTGAGAAATCTGTAAAGGCAAGATTCTCATTAAAAGAGAGAAATGTCAATGCTTTTTTGAAGGGTAAATATACAGTTAAGCAAGCCTTCCAAAAGATGAGGAAAGAGGGTAAAAAAAGTTTACAAGAGATTGAAAATTTAGAAGCATTAGCTCAGGAAGTTCAATATGTTATGCTTAAGAAAAAATTAAGACCTGTGGTGAGATCTTTTTATAACAGAACTGCTTTCCAATTACCCGGTGATGCTCGTGTTCGTATTTCTTTAGATACAGAGTTATCAATGGTACGTGAAGATGATTTTGATGGTATTGATAGAACACATGGTAATTGGAGAAGAACTGATATTGGTATTGATTGGCCATTTAAACAACTAAATGAAAAGGACATTTGTAGATTCCCATATGCAGTTCTGGAAGTTAAATTACAAACACAGTTAGGTCAGGAACCACCTGAATGGGTACGTGAATTAGTTGGTTCTCATTTAGTGGAACCAGTACCAAAATTCTCAAAATTCATTCATGGTGTGGCTACTTTACTAAATGATAAGGTTGACTCAATCCCATTCTGGCTACCACAAATGGAGGTGGATATAAGGAAACCAGCAATTCAAACGCAGATTGATATTACTAGACCTGTAAGAGATCTAAACGAAGGTCTAGACGAAGAAGATGACGATGACGAAGACTTTGAGGATGAAGAAGATGCAGCATTAGTGGCTGCAATGACTAATGCGCCAGGCAACAATTTAGATATTGAAGAAGGTGGATATGGTGCAATCTTAAGACCAAGATCGACTCAAAATAATAATGTACTTCCAGGTAATATTCATGATAACATAAGAAGTGTTAATGCCGATTATTATGAAAATAGAATCCAAGAAGCCAACAATAGGATTGCCAAGAAGTATTATCAAGTATTAGAATTTTTTGACCACTATTTCAATGGTGATCAAATCTCTAAAGTACCACAGGGTACCGTCTTTGATACAGAAGTGAAGGCACCAGAAGGTAAAACAATTTGTGTACCAGTTCGTGTTGAACCTAAAGTTTATTTTGCAACTGAAAGAACTTTCTTGAAATGGTTATCTATTGCTATTTTCTTAGGTGGTATCTCCACATCTTTGTTGACATATGGTACGCCAACTACAATGCTTGCATCTATTGGTTTTCTGATGACTTCTTTATTGATTATCGCGCATGCGATGAGGATTTACGCAATTAGGGTGGTAAATATTAGACAGAAGAAAGCCATTAATTACCAGGATGAATGGGGACCAACAATTGTTTCCGTGGCCTTGCTTTTATCTACACTATTCTCATTTGTTTGTAATGTATACTAAAGTTATATATGTTTTTTTTGGTATGTGTAATGTATTTCTATCATAATATGGTCCCATGATTACGCATTCTACTAAGCCTCGGAGTCTCTTTCATTACTCATACTACCTTTTAGCTCATCGATTTTCAAATTCATTTGTTTACATTTTTTTGCCTGAATTGAAAAATTTGGCGTGAGATCAGCTTTGTATCAGTGACTGCTTTCTGCAACCTCGACGGGATGACCGATAAATTTACACATTCACAGAAATCTTCTTTGAAGCAAAGAAGTATAGCATCATTTTTCAATCAAGTTAAACCTGCAAAAGTCGCTACCAAGAGCAAAAGTTTTGCT
The DNA here is from genome assembly GCA_030462875.1 of Grigorovia humatica. Taxonomy (NCBI): domain Eukaryota; kingdom Fungi; phylum Ascomycota; class Saccharomycetes; order Saccharomycetales; family Saccharomycetaceae; genus Grigorovia; species Grigorovia humatica. The sequence goes on from JAMSGM010000088.1 coordinate 33,170, forward strand.
GGGTCATCCAAATTTGAAACTATCTCTTCCAACGAAATTGACGTTAAGCACAAAACTACAAGAACACTCAGCACTTCCAAAAAGATTAGTAATATTACTGCATTCAGCGAATCTGCAACAAACACTGATACCCTGGTTACCACAGATATTACTGTCGGCAAGACAAAAACAATCTTAAAGGAAAAGCCAAACTTACAAAGGGCTACCTCGTCTTCGCTGTTCCATAGCCAAGGTTCGTTTGCCGAATATAACCCAAGTCAAGAATTGGAGCGATTGAAAAATGGAAGACAGTTAAATAACTTCAAAAGACCAGTTCTTAATTCCAAAAATAACGGCAAGTTACCATTTGGTCTCACTAAAAATGGTTCCTCATTTTCATCTACACCTTCATCATCACCAATAAAGAAAAGTGTTGAGGTAGATGATATTGTTCCACATGAAGTTACTAAATTGAATGCTGGTGGTAGAAGGCAGTTACAATTTACCACAAGTACACAACTAGAATCTTCTCCACAATTAGATATCTCCACTCAACTTGAAACCATTCCAAGCTTGAAAAGAACAAATTCATCACATTTTAGTATACCTAATATGAAGAGGTTAAAACCTGCCATAAGTGGAAATACCATAAAGCAAACCAATAAAACCAAATCCACTATCAATAGAAATGAACCGATCATTTTGACTAAAGAACAAGAGCATGTTATTGATTTGATTGTAAATAAGAAACAGAATGTTTTCTATACTGGTTCTGCAGGTACCGGTAAATCTGTCATATTGTCTAACATTTTGGAACAGTTGAAAAGATTATATGGTTCTGAATGTGTTGCGGTTACTGCATCTACTGGTCTTGCTGCTGCTACAATTGGAGGTATAACCTTACACAAATGGTCTAACATTGGTATTGGTAATAAACCTGTTGGGGCATTAGTGAAAACCATTGAAAAGAGAGCGGATGCTAAAATGTCATGGAGGAAAACAAGAGTATTGATTATTGATGAAATATCGATGATTGATGGAACATTTTTAACGAAATTAGAATATGTAGCTCGAGCCATTCGAAAAAATGACAGACCATTTGGTGGTATACAACTGGTTTTCACGGGTGATTTTTTCCAACTACCACCAGTAGTGAAGAGAGATAATAATAATAGTAATGAAGCGAAACAGCCTCTGTTTTGTTTTGAGACTGAAGTTTGGAAAAGGTGCATACAGAAAACTATATTGTTGACCAAAGTGTTTAGACAAAAGGACAATACTTTGGTAGATATCTTAAATTGTATAAGATATGGTAAGATTGATAAACATATGATACCTGTAATTAAGAAATTAGAAAGAGAAGTGAGATATGAAGATGGTATAAAACCGACCGAAATTTATGCGACAAGACGTGAAGTTGATAATTCAAATAACAGGCAATTGAACAATCTATCAGGAATGGCGCGTAAATTTGAAGCTGAAGATATAGCGCCACCACATTTGAGATCTTTATTAGATAGTTCATTTATGGCAGAAAAAGTTCTAACATTGAAAGAGGACGCCCAAGTCATGAATTTGAAGAATAAATCAGAATTAGAATTAGTTAACGGTACATTGGGTAAAATTCTTTTCTTCACCACCACTAGATTAATGCGTAAATTGATTGAATTACATCGACAAATTGATGAAGATGCCATACTGGACATGAGAATAGCATGCAATTTTATCGGTAAAGCTGATATGGCACATGTAGAGTTATTCCAAAGACAACTACAAGATATACCATTATCACGACATTCTAGACTGATGGAACTAGTTAATGCGGCAAGACATGAATTGAGTCACGAAGAGCTATTACCATATGTGCGTTGGTCTATCGGTAAGAAACATACCTATGATGAAATGGTACAACGCGAAGAGTTTGTAGTCGATGTACCAGGTGAAAAAGTTGGTATACAAAGGAGACAATTACCAATAATGTTATGTTGGGCATTATCCATTCATAAGGCACAAGGGCAAACGATATCAAGATTGAGTGTTGATTTGAGAAACATTTTCGAAGCTGGACAAGTGTATGTCGCCTTATCCAGGGCTACCTCGTTGGAACAGTTACAGGTGAAAAATTTCGATGCACACAGAATTCGAACCAACGCAAAAGTTGTGGAATTTTATCAAAATTTACAAAAAATTCACGATCTATAAATAGATCATAAAATTTCACATCGGTCGGCTGTTGCTTGGCAATATAAAAAACTACCATACTTAAAGGCTTAACCCCAGCATTCTATAGAGGCAAGAGCTACGTGTAGAGGAGTATACAGATATAGGTTTACGCAAGTGATACATTATGGATGAGAATGTAGAGAGACACACTTTCAAAGTGTTTAATCAAGATTTTACAGTGGATAAAAGATTTCAATTAATTAAAGAGATAGGCCATGGTGCATATGGTATCGTATGCTCTGCACGTTTCAGTGAAGCGGTGGAGGACACTACGGTAGCTATCAAGAAAGTGACCAATGTTTTCAACAAGACGTTGCTTTGTAAAAGGTCATTACGTGAATTGAAATTGTTGAGACATTTTAGAGGCCATAAAAATATTACTTGTTTATATGATACAGATATTGTTTTCTATCCAGATGGTACATTTAATGGGTTATATCTTTATGAAGAATTAATGGAATGTGACATGCATCAAATCATCAGATCAAATCAGGCCTTGACTGATGCACATTATCAAAGTTTTACATATCAAATACTATGTGGGTTAAAATATATTCATTCAGCTGATGTTTTACATCGTGATTTAAAACCAGGTAATTTATTAGTAAATGCAGACTGTCAATTGAAAATTTGTGATTTTGGTTTAGCTCGTGGTTATTCAGAGAATCCGGTAGAAAATAATCAATTCTTAACTGAATATGTTGCGACACGTTGGTATCGTGCACCAGAAATTATGTTAAGTTATCAAGGGTATACTAAAGCGATTGATGTTTGGTCTACAGGTTGTATATTGGCTGAATTTCTTGGTGGTAAACCTATTTTTAAAGGTAAGGATTATGTTAATCAATTAAATCGAATTTTACAAGTATTAGGTACACCACCAGATGAGACATTAAGAAGGATTGGTTCCAAAAACGTACAAGACTATATTCATCAATTAGGATTTATTCCAAAGATACCATTTGCTAATGTTTACCCTAATGCAAACCCACAAGCGTTAGATCTGTTAGAGAAGATGTTAGCGTTTGATCCACTGGAAAGAATAACGGTAGATGAAGCCCTAGAGCACCCATATTTATCCATATGGCACGATCCCGCAGATGAACCGATTTGTTCGGAAAAATTTGAATTTTCATTTGAAGTGGTTAGTGATATGAGTGATTTGAGAGAAATGGTTATAAATGAAGTTAATGATTTTAGAAGATTTGTTAGACAACCATTAATGGAGGAGGAAGTTGTTAACAATAATAATGATGGTAATGAAAATAATGGAAATATGATGGACAATAATGATATGAGTAATATAAATAATGCGAATGCGGGAATTATGGAGACACCGACAATTGGTAATACACCTGCCGGTGTACATCATAGTTATTCACCCAACAATAGATTGATGACACCGACACAAGATTTCGAAATCAATGCACAGAATTTGCCGCAAAGGCAAGATACCGATTACCCACCTAAGCCGCGTGAGAACCTTTTACAATCGCCCGTGAACATAAACGAAAATGCTCCATTGGACAACGACCTCCAGTCCCTAGAGAGGGAACTGGAGTTTGGTCTTGATAGAAAGTACTTGTAGTGTTGTTCCTGGCTGTTTACCTTGCATGTTTTGGCGGTCAGTCACCCGACCCTTTGTCCAAGACTTTACTTATATAAATACTGAATACTTTTTACTCGATCAATTTTTTCTCTTTATTGCTTATCTTTGGGAGTGGCATAGCAACCACCGACGATGTCGTTCCCATTCAAGCAAGTAGATGTATTCACTTCCCAACCGTTCAAGGGTAATCCAGTAGCCGTCATCAACTGTATGGATACGACTGCAAACGCTCCGTTGTCTGACACACAGTTACAAGACATTGCAACTTGGACCAACTTATCAGAGACTACGTTTTTGTTCCCACCCAGGGATCCCGCAAACGATTACTACTTGAGAATATTCACCCCTAAGAGTGAGTTACCATTTGCTGGTCACCCCACCGTTGGTTCATGTAAGGCGTTTATGGAGTTCACCGACAGAGATCAAAGCGATTGTACCATTAAGCAAGAATGTGGTGTTGGTGTAGTGCAACTGACCGTGAAAGACGGCAGAAGTTCATTTAAGGCAGAACAAACCATTGTGGAGAGTATCGATGAAGATATCATCGCACAATACTCTGAGTCGCTTGGTGTGACACCAATCGCAACGCCCAAATTGTTGAATGTGGGACCCAAATGGGTCGTATATCTTGTAGCCACAGGGAAAGAGTGTTATGACGCGAATCCAGATATGGGCAAACTGGCAGAAATCTGTCGTGTTACCAACCATACGGGTATTATTCTTGGTGGGTTGAAGCAAGGTAACGAATACGAAATGAGAGCGTTTGCACCAGTGGTCAACGTCCCAGAGGACCCCGTTTGTGGCAGTGGTGCACTTTCATTCATTAGGTTTCTGCAAGATGAGAACCAGTACCAGGAGACCACCGAGATTGCTATCTCACAAGGTGGCCGTATCAACAGAGATGGCCGTTTGCACTGCCAGATCGTCCACGAAGCGAACGGCGAGAAGACGTACCATGTCGGCGGCCAGGCCCTCACCGTGGTGGAGGGAACCATCAGGACCCAGAAGTAGACGGCCTACCTTCCACGTAAGTAGACCCTGTATGTAGACCCTGTATGTAGCAAGACATCCCCCGACTTATGACGACCTCGAGCGTTTTGCGGTAAAAGTGAAATTTCAAATTGTTTAAGGCGGTTTCGATAAACAACAACAACAACAAGAACAACAACAACTACATAATGTCGGAGTCCACTGACCGTCTGCTAGACACGGAGGCCCACAATACACACGACGTGCTGCTAGACCAGGCACGCTTTGATAGAAAGTGGGACAAGCACTTCAAATTGGGTCTCATCGTCCTTTGCAGTATCTGGGGTGCTGTAGTGTTCTGCAACTTGATTTTGGGCATGAATGCATCCAGAAACCGTTACAGACCGACAATCGGCGATAAGTTGAAGAACGGGAAGTCAAAAGTGACCTTTAATGTAACAAGAAGTAAAATTTTGACCCCCAAATATCAATCATTGCAATGGCTAAGATCTTCAAATTATGACTCTATGGAGGGCTTACAAGAAACAAAGGAGGATAACGGACTTTATTTCACGTTTGCTAATGACAAGTATGAAATTAGATCTGTGGTAGATAAAAATTACTCAGAGTTGCTTTTTGAAGGTAAGACAATCAAATGGGATGATAAAGAATGGAAAATTGATTCCATTGTAGCATCTCCAAACCTTTCTAAACTTTTAATCAAGACAAATAATAAACAAAATTGGAGACATTCAAGCTACGGCTCGTATTTCGTCTTCCATAAGATAAATGAATACAGTAGCGCTGTGACTCATATTGGTGATAACATCGCTCTTGTTGAATGGTCACCAAATTCAAATGATTTAGCCTACGTGAAAGATAATAACATTTTCATCTATTCCTCGGAAAAGGGCGAGACTATAAAACAGGTTACAACGGATGGATCTGAACAGATCTTTAATGGTAGACCAGATTGGGTGTATGAAGAAGAAGTATTCGCCAACGATAGAACACTATGGTGGTCACCAAATGGTAAATTTTTGGCGTTCACTAAGATTAATGAAACTGAAGTGAAAGAGTTCACTATACCTTATTATGTTCAAAATGAAAGTGACATCTATCCCGAAATGAAAAGTATTAAATATCCCAAGACAGGTACTTCTAATCCAACCATTGACTTGATCGTTTATGACTTACTAAATGAAACTACTTGGGATACGGAAATCTATAAGAATGATAACTCACTCTTATTGACTGAATTGAAATGGGTTAACTCTGAACAAATTTTGACAAAAGTGACAGATCGTACTTCTGATATTTTAAAAATTGTCATCTTGAATGTAATTAATAAGTCTCAAAATATTGCACGTAATGAATCTTCGAATGGCTCATGGTGGGAAGTTACTTACAATACGATGATTATTCTTAGAGATCCACAAAACGGTATCCCACATGATGGTTATGTTGATATTCTACCGATTGATGGATACAATCATTTAGTTTATTTTGAAAAAATTAACGATTCTCATCCAATCGCTTTAACTAAAGGGAATTGGGAAATTGCTAATGGCCCAATTGCATTTGACAAAAATTTGAAAAGAATTTATTTCAGTGCCACTAAGAGATCATCCATGGAGAGACATATTTATTATGTTGATATAAATAAACCTGGCATCATTCATGATTTGACTAATGTTAAATTAGACGGTGTTTATAGTATTACATTCTCATCTAATTGTAAATTTGCCCTATTGACTTATAAAGGTCCTAATGTACCCTTCCAAAAGATTATCTCCCTTAATGGCATTGATAAAGATGAAACAATTCGTGGTAATATTATTGGTAAGACACTTTATTATTTGGAGGAGAATAAGAATTTAACTGAAAAATTAAACGAATTTGAATTACCTAGGAAATCTTTCAAAGAAATTAAATTAGGTCAAGATGAAAAAGGTAATGATATTGTAGTTAATGCAATTGAGATTTTACCAAATGGGTTTAATCGCAAATTGAAAAATTATTATCCAGTGTTCTTTTACACTTACGGTGGACCAAACTCACAACAGGTCTTGAAGGCATTCTCTGTTGGTTTCACTGAAGTTATTGCATCGCAATTGAATGCCATTGTAGTAGTGGTAGATGGTCGTGGAACTGGATTCAAAGGTGTCAAATTTAGATCAATGGTCAGAGGAAAATTAGGATCTATTGAAGCTGATGATCAAATACATACCGCTAAGTTATATTCATCTCAATCATTTGTTAACCCTGATAAGATATCCTTATTTGGTTGGTCATATGGTGGCTATTTAACGTTGAAAACGCTAGAGAAAGATGCAGGTAAAAATTTCAAATATGGTATCTCTGTGGCACCAGTCACAGATTGGAGACTTTATGATACTATTTACACTGAACGTTATATGTCAACCCCACAACTGAATGAAAAAGGCTACGAAGATTCTCGCGTTAACGATGTAGACTCAATCGCTAAATGTAACAGGTTCTTGTTGATGCATGGTACCGGTGACGATAACGTTCATTTGCAGAACTCATTGATCCTGTTGGACAAACTGAATTTGAAAAGTGTTGCAAATTATGATGTCCATGTGTTCCCTGATTCCGATCATGGAATCAAGTATCATAATGCAAATGATATGATCTTCGATCGTATTTTCGAATGGACTCGTCAAAGATTCACCGAGTAGAGTAGACCTCGTATATACCTGGCCACTTATGTACTCTGTAACGAGCTCATTGCCCTCCAGCTAGAGCACCCTTCTACCGGCCCACACGGCCCTGTCGGGCGCCAACAGCTCCGCCCAGCTCTCCCGCCTAGCCCTCCGTCTAGATCCCAGTGGCCCTTCCCAACCGTCCGGTCCCGTGACCGGCAGTGCCAAAGTTTTCCTGCTGGAAAATGAAATGTGAAAAGTTTTAGTTACTACTCTCGCATCTTGACAAGGAAGCTGCACTCGCAATGTTCGAACAATTGGCCATCTTTACAGTCTCAGGACAAGTGATCTATCAATACAATGCGCTTGGTAAGAAATTTGCCGAATCCCAAATCAACTCGTTTGTAAATCAGCTCATTTTGAATCCAATTAATGCTGATAATAGCACCGTTGGCACCAATCCTGGTAAGTATCACTCTACAATAATCACTGCTGAATCACAAGCATCTCAGAAGTCAAAAGTACGTAATTTTGCTGTCATGTATGATATCTTAAAACAACCGACAATCTATATCGTGGTCACTTATGCTGAGCAAAACCTACAGTTGAATAAAGAAGCCATGGAAACTTTGGACCTAGTTACGAAGCTTTGGCATTCATTAGATCTTTCAACTAGGATAAACGACAACATAAGTAGTAACAAATCTCTCACATCCGGGTTAACTGATCTCTTAAATAAATTTCATCAATATTTTACCACTAAATATGAACAATCAATCAAGTACGTCGTTAATTTGACAATTGATACACCTAGTTCCGCTGTAAAAGCATCAAAACCAAATAAAAATAAATCTGCCAAAAATACTAGTGGTAATAATATAACTAATGGTGGTGGTAGAAAATGGGGGAGGAATGGTATAATAGAAGATATTTCTAATGTTGACTCATCAGCATTAGATTTTTCCACAGATAATGACTCAACATTGAAAAATTCAATATATGAAAGAACACCTGAATCCATGAATATCAATATAAATAAAGATTCATTCGGTAACAGAACTGATAGTGGTGATTTCTTAATCAAAGAAATTGATGATTTATTAGATGATATGGACGATATTAGAGACTCAGAGTTACAAGATGACCTACTAAACGGCTCATCCTATATAAATAATGCATTGGGCTACTTAAAGAGACATATCTTGGGTAATAAAACCATTGATGAAAAAGATTTACAAATCGTTTTGAATAAATTGAAGGATAAGTTAGTCTCCAAGAATGTTGCACCAGAAGTGGCTAGTTATTTAACTGAACAGGTTAAACAAGATATTTTTGGCTCCAAGACGGAGAATTGGACCTCTGTTGAAAAAACAGCTGAAAAATCATTAAATAAAGTCTTAACGCAATTATTAACCCCTGGTGCCTCTGTTGATCTATTACATGAAATTCAAACGAAATTATCTACTAATAAAAAGGAGCCATACGTTTTCTCTGTAGTTGGTGTCAATGGTGTCGGGAAATCAACAAATCTTTCCAAATTAGCATTTTGGCTTCTACAAAATAACTTAAAAGTTTTAATCGTTGCGTGCGATACATTTAGATCAGGTGCTGTGGAACAATTAAGAGTTCATGTTGAAAATTTAGCACAACTGATGAATGAAGATCATATTCGTGGCTCTAAAAATAGTAGAGGTAAATCAGGTAACGATTTTGTTGAACTTTTTGAAGCTGGTTATGGTGGTTCGGATTTAGTTACCAAAATTGCAAAACAAGCAATCAAATATGCTTCAGATAATGAATTTGATGTAGTTTTAATGGATACTGCTGGTAGAAGACATAACGATCCAACTTTAATGTCACCATTGAAATCGTTTGCTGAACAAGCTAAACCTGATAAAATTATTATGGTGGGAGAAGCTCTTGTCGGTACTGATTCTGTACAACAGGCTAAAAATTTCAATGACGCGTTTGGTAAAGCAAGAAATTTAGATTTTTTCATTATATCAAAATGTGATACTGTTGGTGAAATGTTAGGTACGATGGTTAATATGGTATACGCTACGGGTATACCGATATTGTTTGTTGGAGTAGGTCAAACTTATGTGGATCTAAGAACTTTAAGTGTTCAATGGGCTGTGAGAACATTATTAGCCTAGTTATTTTAATGTTTGAACGCTTTGGAAATACAGCTAATAAGGAAAGACAAAAAAAACAAACAAACCTGAAAATAAAAATTATTTATAAAACATGCATAAATAAGATAAAAGGGGAATATATGTATATTTTTTTTGTAATATTAATTAATAATCTTCGTAATTTTCGTCGTAGGAGGAAATAACTGTCTATTCTTCTATAATTTTAAAATTTGGAGCAAATTTTACATGGTCCTTGACAGGAACAATAGTTTCTACTTTAATATCTGGCATATTAGGTTCCGGACCATCTTTGATATTATCTAAAAAGTCCGCCTCATTATGTCCTAAAATATAATGTAATAATAAAAGAGCTCCCGGTTTAGATAAAACCAAACAATTCTCTGTACAATAAGCCCCTGCAACACAATCTGGACAACCATCACTACAGGGACATTCTGTAATCCTCAATAAGCATGCTTCTAAAATTGTATTAATATTTTCGAAAACTTTAATGGACAATCCAGAGCCATATTCACCACCTTTAGAATCATAAAAGACTAATCGTCCAGGTCTCTTTCTTGTTGTTTGCCTTTCAGCGAATTCTTTTTCCGGTGCCTTACATTCAGTCACTATTTCATCTACCCCAGCCACAATAAATCGAGGAAATATACTCATTATACCATGTTGTAAAGCATGGATGGCACCGGCCATGTTTAGTTGTTTTGAAGTCAGTAAACTCAATGCTCTTGGCGGTATATCGATCCATAAGCCTTTAGAATTGTATGTAATTGGATCATTATGAGTTTCAACAGCATCGATAATTCTTTTGTATTTATCCACTTTAAAGAAACCGAACACAATAATTGTTGTCTTTAACGTCCCAAAGTATACGGGAACATCACTATTTGCTAATGGTCTAATAATTTCTACCAATTGTGGATCAACATCAGTAAAATCCCTTTGTTGTGTAATCCAATCCACATCTACTCTTTGGACCGTGGCATATTTTTCATCTGGATTAACTTCTTTTATTAAATATGGATAACCTTGATGAATGAAAATACCACCATCATAAACTGTGAAACTTGTTCTTCGTGTTTCAATTTCTTCAATTACAATATTTCTGTCATTTGTAATATCGACAATGGCAAACATATCTTCTTCACCACCTCTTAATGAAATCAGTTTTGCAGGCCAAGGTAAAAATTTATTACTAGAATGATAACCTTGTTCGTTATAAAATAGTTTTTCGTTACAAATCTTTTTCAAGAATTGAAAGTTAAAATATAATTGATCTCTTTCTAAATTAATAGGCAATTCAAATGCAGCACATTGTATATGACCTTCTAAAATTAATTCATTTTCAAAATCTAAAACTAGATCTTGATATGAGGCTTCATTATCGAAATCTAGTAAGATTTCAGGATGTGCAACATAATGTTGGTCAACAGGTGAATCACTAGCCACAACTAAAGTCATAGAATCTTTGTTTCTTCTACCAGCTCTACCACTTTGTTGATGGAAGTTAGCTAAGGATAGAGGGAACCCACACATGACAACTGCATCTAAACCACCAATATCAATACCTAATTCTAAAGCGTTGGTTGATATTACTGCTTTCAAATTACCGTGAAACATTTCTCTTTCAATTTTACGTCTATCTTGCGGTGAATATCCACCCCTATATGCCATTACGTCAGTTAATAAATCAGTTCTATTCATTTCTTGACAGATATGTCTAACTTCTTTCATTAATAATTCACAAATACGACGCACGGAGCAAAATGCAATAGTTCTAACGTTTTTCAGGACTAATTCTACTAAAATTTTAGCAACTTCCTTAATAAAATTTTCTCTTTTCTTTATATGCTGACCTAATAAAGTAGGTTGCCAAATAACTAAATTCTTGGGACCCCTAGGTGAACCATCTTTATGAATCAATCTAACTTGATCAATACCGAATATATCTTTCATATGTTGTACTGGAGATCTTAATGTGGCAGAACACGATATAAATCTTAATTCATGATTACCATAATGTGATTGACATAATCTTAATAGTCTCCTCATGACTAAGGCGACATTTGAACCGAATAAGCCTCTATAGATATGTAATTCATCAACTACTACAATCTTAAGATTATAGAGAAAATGTTGCCAATTAACATGGTTGGGTAAAATACTTGTGTGAATCATATCAGGATTAGTGAAAATTACCCTTGCATTTTGTCTCATACCTTTCCTTTCTAATTTTTCAGTATCTCCATCATATGTATAAACTGCTAAATCTTTCAATGATGGTATCTTTGAAATAATTTCTTCAAATGATCTTTTCTGATCTTGTGCCAAAGCTTTAGTAGGGAAAATATACATGAATGTCGATTCGGGATCTTCCAATAAGATGTTAATGGCAGACAATTGATAAATTAAAGACTTACCTGAGGAAGTAGAAGTGGTAATAATAACATTTTCACCATTATGAATGGCATTTAAGGCATCCACTTGATGTGTATAGAATTGATGGTAGTTTAAAGCATTAAAAATTTCTGGATTCATTTGAAAGGATAATTCACCATATTCGGGAAGCTTTTCAGGAATTAAAAAATTTGCCTTAATTTGATCATTATATGATTCCAAATGCTTGAATTTATTTATCATATTTGAGATTGTGGGTCTCTTTAATCCACTAATTTCATCAATAAGGATCATGTCTTCCTTGTCCTCTTTCATTTTCATCATAGCATCTATGGGATCCTCATATTTATTCGATTGAGGTATATTTTCTTCAGCCAATTCCAAAAGTTTTAACCAAGGGTCTTGATTGAAATTGTCACATTTTTCTATAAAGTTGTTCAAGTGTTCGTTGAATCTTTCAGTTCTTTTTTGAATCATTTTTTTCATCACATCTGTGGTAAAAGTTGGTAACTTGATACTACCATTATTTGAGTAAAAATCATTTTTACCATTCTTGTCAACATTATTCCATGAGTATTTCATATTACCATCCACAAATTCAAAGATTAATATCTGAGTGGACTGCACTTGATGACTATCCTCATTTTTCAACTGGAAGATATCATTATCCTTCTGTTGGTATCCACCATTGTTCCAATCAAACACTTTCGTCTCCGTTTGGAATTGATTCTCGTCTACATATTTAAATATGCAGTCTCTGGGCAAGATGGTCTTTACCATAGCTAAATCTAACTCGGTGATCTCTCTCCTGAGCGCCTTGCCGATGGGTCTCGTGATAGTGGCAAAACTGGGAATGATGTGTTTCCGACAGATGAGAAACGTGTAGATAGTGTTCAAACGGAAGAAAAAGTGTCTGAAGTCCTTCCATTGCGCCTCTCTGAGCTTTGTCTTGGTGTCAGTTTGGTCCTTATTCATCTAACGTGTAAGAATCATAAATTGGATATTTAAATATATTACATTTTTTTTTACAGTTTTAAGAATTTCATTATGCATTACAACCCAAACCATCAGACATAATAGATGAATCTCACACAACAATTGGTTCAGTTACAAGACTCGCAGGAGTCTATTTCCAGGGGCTCCAGATGGCTGTTGAGCCAATACGATAAGGCTGCTTCGCTGGCGACACAATGGGAAGAGTTTATGAAGAGGAATGATATCGAACCCAAGAAAAAACTGCTAGCCATCTATTTGGTGAACCACGTAGTTCAACAGAATAAAGATCCACACATTGGTTTCTTTTTGGATAAATTTGGCAGCAGTTTGATTAGGACTTTTGCAGAGATTTTTACAGATTTCCCACTTGAATTACAGAAGAAGATTCAAAGAGTAGTTAATATTTGGAAAATAAGAAATGTTTTCGCACCAGATATTATTCAACAATTGGAAAACTCTTCACAACTTAGCTCTACTGACAAAGTTGCTAAGAGGGAGGAATACCATAACAATGATAAACCTTCTGATGTGGTAATCCCAGAGCCATTATCAGAGATATTTAACCATTATAATAAGTTGAATAAGCATAAACATAACATACCAGCATTGAAAGATCGTTTTGACAATGCTATCAACGAGTTAGATCCCAAAAGTGTTGTATATGACGCAAATTTTCAAACCGTGCAACATATCGGTCAAGTGACAAAAAAAACGATTACCGAATCAATGGAGAATAGAAAATTATTAATTTTAAGTTTAGAAAAATTATTAACAATTTCAAAGGATGAATTAGAACAAGAGGAAAGTTTAATAAATGAAATTGAGTTTGCCCTTAATTCAAAAGATCCAACTAAGATTTCTAAGGAAATAATAGATAAGAGCGACTTACCAACATACGCTAGTTACGATAATGGGTCTGATTCTGATTCTGATTCTGACTCTGATGTTAATTCTAATTCGGATTCTCAATCTGGAAATAAAACTATAATTGCAAATTCAAACACAGATAATAACAATAACGATTCTACAAATCCTGTCATAGAATCTAACGAACTAGTTCCAAAACGCAAAATTGATGAAACAGAAGAATATGAGATAGATAGTAATAATGTAGATAATGATAGCAACAAAAAGCTAAAACAAAGTACCATTGATGAAAAGACAGTTGAAGAATATACTGTTGATTTCAATGAAAATGATGATAGTACCGATAACAATGAAGGTACCAATGTTACTTCAAATATACAGGATCTTTTAAGTAGGTTGGCTAGTTAAGAAAAGGCAATCGTACTTATTTAAATATATAGCATATCTAAATTTCTCTTCTTGAGTATAACAAACAACCATTTATGAATTAGCAAAGCTTTGAAAAAGCAGCCATTTTGGTGTCTTATGAATTTGAATAACCAAGGGTTGCGGTAGGAGAAAATTACAGCTTGATATTTATTAATTAATGGTGTCGAAGCGCAAAGCAAAAGTTTAATCTAGATGAGTTTCTAATATTATTCTTCCATCTTGTTCTGGTTGTGAAAATATTTTGAAATCACTATATTTTCTACCGAGCATATCAATGCCCGACAATTTGTTTTGAGTTTGAAATCCACTCAAACTCGATTCAGCTGGAAATGTCGATAATTTTTTGAAAGTAAAATCATCTTTGAGAAGCAACTTTTCTTTTTCGTAATATGATGAAAAGTCTTGCAAGGTATTCAGAATCTAGATCTACTCGAAAAACAACGGCAATGGTAATATCATTAAAAGATGGGAATGAATTCTTGCATACAAGTGTTTCTATGTACAATCTTTATTTTCAAGCATTTAAAAATCAAGGATAAACCTTATCGCTCTTTATATTTTACTCTTATGGAAATAGCTACCATGATTCTTCCGATTATATTTGGAGATAAGTTTTCCCATCTGCAACCAAATAAAAAAAAAGTTGAGCCAATCAATAGTTTCTTGCTTCAAAATATATAAGGGCTTATTTTGCATCGTGGTAACCGGGGTACCCATACTTGGCTTTAGATGCAAAGCATTCTAATTTAAAAATACCTGGTACAATAGAATATAAAATTGTTATTCTTCATATCGACAATAATTAAGTATGGAACCGCCAGGATTATTTTGGCTAAACAAATGTTAGCATGGTTTGATACGATTCTTTGTACTTATGATAATTAATTTTAATTCGCAATTTATAGGTTTGTTTTTTGATTCTATTGGACAAGTGTATAAAAGCAACCTGTTGAAAATGAAATCTAGTGGAAGTTACCAGATTCCTGGTTGAGTTTACTCATCTTAGAATTATAAATGGAACTTGCTGTCTTAAAGTGTATATAGAATGTAATATATAAAAGACGAAAATATTTTTCTTTTTTTTTGAAGTCATCGCGGATTTTTCACAAAATCCGGTTAACAGAAAAATATCTCTTTATAAAACAATTCATAAAATATATGATTGGCGCTGGATAGTATCAATTTACTCATATATTCCGACAAAATCATCCATTCCTCAATGAATAAAAAAAATAGCTTTACCCTGTTTATTGACTTAAACTTTATTTCTAAACTAAATGGGTTCTGAGTTCGAATACAATGTTTGGGATGTTCAAAACGTATTTGCACTTGAACAAATATCATCAATTCATTATTTCAATAGCTTAAAAAGTAGTTGATATTAAAGAACATGTTGTAGAACATTAAAAATACATTTTCCATAAAAGAACTTAATAGAAGTTGCTAGAACATTCTATGACTGACTAATAAAGAATGCAACTTATCATCGTTGGATAAGAAATTATAGTGTTCCACAAGTCTAGAATATTCTATATTAGTAATGCTTCAGCCACAAAGCTGTTTCGAATTAATATAAAAGCTGCA
>JAMSGM010000008.1:0-28752 GCA_030462875.1 Grigorovia humatica
TTCTATTGTAACTGACATAGAGTGCTGTATATAACACTACATTTATAATAAGAATATGAGCCAATCTATATCAAACATTGCGCCTCTTACTTTCGCCCAGTCGCTTAGAACTTTACAATATATATCATTTATTAGTAATAAATGTATTTTTACATAGTCAATAAGTCTTTATCACGTAATAGTACTAGATCACTGATATGATATCTAATAGCTCTTACGCTATTAGACCAACTTATTGATATCGTTCACGTGAGATTTTTCATCTCAACATCACTGCGTAACATCGGATTTTAACAACTCCAGCATATCACCCACTACATATTTGTGCTTTTGATGTCAAAGCTTATTTTACTACTGATATATATATATAATGTATTCCATATAGCCTATACAGAAGAAAAGAAGCACAGATTTTCATCTCAATTCCACTGACGTATATTTTAGGTATGAACAATAATGATACCATTTTTTCTCAAACTAATTCCTCTGCTAAGAAGCAATAAATACAGAGAACATGTTAGTGTGACAAGAATCTATTACAGTCAATAGTAGTCATGTTGCTTCAAATGAAAAATTAATAATCATGCTATCCCATGGATAGTATAGTGCGTTCTTCAGTCCTTTAAGTACTTTGGGATCTCTGCGACATATTACGATAAATGGTTTTAATTACTTCACGAAGATTTTGGTTTGGTACAGCTACCTTGGTTATTTTCTTAACCTTGTTGGTTACTGCAAAATGGAACCTCTTATCACTCAGTGACATCTCTTTCAGTGAGGACAGTAATGTATCCATTTTTATGTTATCATCTCTTACCTCAACCTCTACTGTTGGCCACAACTTATTATGTAATATGACTACAATAGGTATTCCCAATGCATGCGAAATCTGAATTTGAGAACCAACATTTATGTTATTACTTTTATCACTGAAATGGTAAATCTCATCTTGAAGGAAGGATATTGATTCTAGTTGCTCCTGGATGGATGCAAACATAGTATCTGTTAAGGAAACTTTACCATCTGTTAATTTTTTTACCTTATTAGATTGACAAATTGATAATATATACGGGGCCATCGGCAATGGCCAATTTAAGCCCATCGAGTCCATCTTAAAATCTGCCATGGCTCCAATAATCCTTGATATACCAATGCCATAACAGCCCATCTGAACTAAATTTTTATTATCATTTTCTTCATTAACATAGTTCAACTTGAATGGTTTACTATATTTATCACCTAATATAAATGTATGACCAATTTCAATACTACTCATTGATTTTAAATCACCGATTTGACATTTTTGACAAATATCACCATCGGTTGCGTAAACAATGGAAACTGGACTTGTCTTCTTGATTGATACGGCCTTAAAGTTCAATATTTTTTTAATGCCCTCATGCAGCTCTAAAGTAGAACTTGATTGACATCTTAAATCGATTATTTGGATGATTTCTACCAAGTTTCTTTTCAAATCATTTTCAAACTTATCAAATAGTTCATCTTTGGTATAAGCCTTAATTGTACGATCCAATCCTAAAATTGTTTGTATACTTGGATCAATTTTATTTAACTGTTTCTGAACTAAGGTCCAGTTAATAATTTTATCATCTGGAAAATAAAGACAAATTAATTTACTATTATCATTGGTTAATAAATATCTAACACATACATTATCGAAATTGCGAATATTCTTACGTTCTTGTATTGCGTCATTTTCAATTGGGGACGGTTTAAATGTGGGCACTGTCTGTACAGATACCGGTGGTAATGATTCAGTTAATTCTAATGTAGTTATATTTCCACATAAGTTATTAGTACAAGTGAATAAAAGATCTTCACCTAATGAATTGACTAAGTGAAACTCTTGACTAATATCTCCACCCATGTTACCATTACTAGCCCAAACTTTAACGAACGGTATTTTCAAAGATTCGAAAATTTTGGCATAAATACTGTTGATTTTATCATAAATTATATGACTATCATGACGATCTTTAGTAAATGAATAAGCATCCATCATCAAAAACTCTTTACTTCTTAATATGCCATTTTTTGGTCTTAATTCGTCTCTAAATTTACTATTAATTTGATAAACAACAAAAGGTAAATCTCTATAGCTTTTAATAAAGTTCTTCATTAAATATGTAATATCTTCTTCACAGGTCGGTACTAAACATTTCTCCTGCTTATTATTGTCCCTTAAAGTAAAAATCTCCTTCTTAATACTATTTTGAGGCCATCTACCTGATATTTCCCAGATTTTTCTAAATGAGACTAAACTTAGTTGTAAATTAATTGCACCTAAATCATCACTTTGGAGAAACTTATTAATTATTTTTTGAATCTTGTTGCTGACCCTCAAATACAATGGTAAATGTTGGTAGAAGCCACTCTGTTGCTTCCTAATATAATTTAATTTCTCCAGCAGCTCAGTTGTAGTCAATTTATTCAACGTCGTAGTATCCCATTTTTTCAACTGGAACGGATTGGTTAATTTTAGTATCTGTTTCATACATAAGTCTCGAAATTTATGGCAAAATGTGATATAATTTGGAACTTCGAGGAAAACTCCAACAAAAGACAAACAGAACCCTAAAAGTGCAGAAAGTGGGAATGTTTAGTCTAGCCTAATGACCCTAAGTCTACTACAACCCTAACTTTAGGGTAAAGAAAGTAATTTACCTTCGTTACCCGCCGCAGTTTTGAGAAAATGTTTTCGACAAAAGAATTTTTCGTTTTTCTTTGGATAGTATTATTAGTAATAAAGTATTGCAATAACCATTTATAGCATAGTATACTGCCATTTGTGTTTGCATAAAGAAAGCTTCCTAGCAGAGATTGTATTTGACAGTGGAAAGATTTGTTATCTTTTTGTGACTAAGGAATTACAAAAGTTTAAGTTTTCGCAAGAAAGATTGCTTTCAGTTTTAGCAAAACAACCTGTATCAATAATAACCGAAGACGTCACATCACAAGTAGTGAAACTATAATATAATGTCAAATATTGAAGCCAGTAAAATCTATGAATTAATTGTTGAAAACGTTATCAATGAAGTAAGAGAAGACTTTGAAAATGCAGGTATTGATGAACAAACCTTACAAGACTTGAAAAAAAATTGGCAAATAAAATTAACTGATACCAAAGTTACATCATTTTCGTGGGATGAATTAAATAACAATAATAGTAATAATAATAATACTAATAATAAAAATAATACTTTAATTAATAATAATAACACCACTAATAATGCCATTTTCAATAATAATCAGCAAGCTAACATAGACGGGTTCACAGTTAAACAAGAAGAAATGGATCAAGGTTTAGTTTTACCTGGATTCAATGATTCAACCATAAATAGTAATAATAATAATCATGATCATAATAATAATAATGCACAATCAAACACAAACAATACAAGTACAAATACTATGAATATAAATTCAAATATCAACAATATGAATAGTAGTAATAATAAAGAGAATAGTAATAGTAATAATAATAATTTAAATAATGCAAACCTAGGGAATACCATACCAATAGACAATAATAGTAATATAATAGTAAATAATAATAGTAGTAATAATATTAGTAATAGCGATACTCATAATATTAGTAATAACATCGAAAACGAGAGTGATAATACCACCACAATTAGCAACTCAAATGACATAATACCAAAGATAAAACAAGAAGAAAATGAGGAATTGGTTACTGATAATTCTAATAAAGATACTAATAATAGTAGTGGCACCTTTGAACTAACCCTTAACGATGTTAACGGCAAGATGGAGCAGCAACTACGTCAACAAGAAAAGCAAGCTAAAAGAAGTGCATTGTTAGACACAGATGAAGTAGGTTCAGAATTAGATGATTCTGATGATGATTATTTAATTTCTGAGGGTGAAGATGATGGGCCAGATGAAAATTTGATGTTATGTCTATACGATAAGGTAACTAGAACAAAAGCTCGTTGGAAGTGTTCATTGAAGGATGGTATTGTCACTTTAAATCGTAAAGATTTTACATTTAAGAAGGCGCAAGTTGAAGCAGAATGGGTGTAATCTTTTTTCTTTTTTTGTTGTTTCCCGTCAAAGGAACTTCTCTTTTATATTTTTATATTTCTAATAAAGTGAATAATTCCTAGAACAACGATTAATAATAATATTATTTTCAATTAGTCAGGATGATTTGTAGTAAAATGTCATATAACATAAAATGTCTAATGTGAAATATGTAGTATGTAAATATCTGCATTTCTATATGCACCCTTTAAACAAATGAAAAAAAAATTGAACAGCTAGATGTTGGTCTTGAGTTTGAAAACCTTTAAGAGCTGAAATCGAGAACAGAAAACTTACGCAAATATGAACGCACTTATGTTTGAGCATGTTTTGAGATATATATAGCTTTATAAAATTTCTACTTTTTAAAGAAACTAATACTGGACACCAAATCTGTCTCAAAATATGACTGGATATTTACCTTCACCTCCATCTACAAAAATATTTTTGATGTTTTCCAAAGTGATTTGGGTTTGTAATGACATCATATCTTGTACAGCACTTCCCATATGCGGTAATGCCGTGACATCCCATCTCTCTAGCAACGCTTTGTTAATATAACCGCTGCCTTCATTTTTATAGACGTCTAGACCTGCACTAGCAACTTTTCCGCTATCTAAAGCAGCAATTAGTGCACCTTCGTCAATTGCATTACCACGGCCCACATTAACAATCCGGACACCATCTTTACACCATGAAAGAGTTCTTGTATTTATAACATTATCAGTGGATGCATTACCAGGTAATGCTAGTACAATACAATCAACTTGTGACCAAGCCTCTGAATTCTCTCTAATATTATCTACAAATGTGGCGGGGAAACCTAATTGTTCTTGAATCATTGGACCTGATCTTCTATAATAAAAGATATCCATATCAAATCCAAAATGTAATCGTTGACCAATTTTTTGGCCAATGGAACCAAAGCCTAAAATTAAACATTTCTTATTAATAGCAGACAAAATCAATTTACCGCCAACTTTGAAATTTTCTACTACATTCACAATTTCACCATTCGAATCATGAAGTAACTTTTTTGGAAACCTGTATGAATTCATTTGTTTTGAACCTTGTCCATTTGTTACAATTGTGGTCAATTCTTCAATATCTGTCACTTTTGAACCTAAATAATCTCTACAATTACTAATGTTTCCATGTTCGGCAAATTTTAATTCGTATTCCCAAAAAGAAGCCATTCTAAAACAATTTAATAATAAATAGATTGCTATTTCAGCAACGGAATTACTAGCATTGGGTCCCACATTAACAGTAAAGATTCCCTTCTCGCTACGAATTGTTTTGATTTGATCACGACTTAAAACATAGTCGGTTCCCACCCAAGGAATTAACATGACCTTTAATGTATTGGGGAAATAATCTAGATATGGACTTGGACCACCAATTAAAGAACAAAATTCCTCCGTCATCCAAATACCATTCAATTCAGATGTCGGAAGCCAATCTTTAAATGCATCTGGTGTAGTAATTGGATACTTGACAAATTCGATATTATATTTCTCTTCCAACTCTTCCCATAACGGTAAAGAATCATCCAATTCCCACTGTAATCGGTATGGTACAACGATTTTAACAGTCATTTGGCCTGGTGGTATCAAAATACTCTGGTTGTTTACTTCCCCAATTTTTCAGTAAGAAAACTTCGGTTTTTCCCAAAGTTCAACATTGATTTTATTTTCCAAGTTAGAAGAAGGTATCCTTTTACCTTTTTGTTCTATACTGCTAAATTAATTACATAATATATATTTTATCAGACTTGTATCAACTATCTTGTTGCATTGAATTGGTTTTGTCAATAATTATTTTATAAAAACCAATGCATCCACTAACTAAGGATAGAATAGTATATGTTGCCCGTGGTAAATACGTTTCTACATGGCAGACATCAGTTGTGTTTGCAAAAAAATCCATAGTAAGACGATAAAGATCTAATGTAGTCATTCTTATCTTATGTGTAAGCTCACATTTCACATGTTCTAAATTTTCAAATTGTTTATCCAATTGCAAATCATCTCTTAATCTTGAAGTTATTTCATCATTATTATCTAAATGCTTCGTTTGTGTAATCTCTATAGTATTTATTTTGATATTACAGGCAGATAATTTAGATTTCAGTTTATTAAGCTTGATCGTATTATTTTTAATTGAATTTAAGATGTCCAATTGCCATGCCCATGCCTCATGTTTTGAAACAGTTTGTAAAAATTTCTGATCATTTAGTAAATTCAATTTATAAGTGAAATTAAGTTCATCAAATGTACAATAATAAATATCAATTAAATCTTGTATTAGCTGATTACCGTTACCAAAACCATCAGTGTCCTTTGTTAAATTCCTTAAATTTTTTCTATCTTTCCATAACGTTTTTGTAAAGTCAACTAATTTAAATGGTAAAGTACCAAATCTTAACGCATATCTGAAGAATCCTAATTGTTTACTAATAAACAGCAAATTGATTTTGTTATAACTTCCATTTATGGTTAAACTTTTGCCACAAAATTGAATATAAATATCAATAATGCATTTCAAAATTTTAGCTAATTTATCCTTACCATTTAAAGTAGACAAAACCAATTTAAGAATATTCCAACTCTTAATAACTCTTATTGTAGGGTCAGAAGTTCTCTTAATACCTAGTGATCTCTCGTTCGTACTATTTTCAATTTTTGCTACTTTTTCGTTAAACTTTTTTGAAGTGTTTTCGAAAGCATTTGCTGATGGTGTTCTCGAGACAATATTCGTAATTTCCTTAGGTAAAGGTAATTTACCTTTATCATTATATGACTTCGTAGTATCGTGTATGGCTTCAATTTCTTGTATAGCGACAGTCATTATCGTTGAAGGATAGCTAAGTGTAAAGGCAAAATTATAAAAGCTAGAAAGCAGATTTTTTAGCAGAGTAGTAGCAATGAAATGGCAATCAAATCAGAACGATCCTGAAACTTTTTTCAAAAGCCAACGAGGAAAGAATATACAAAAAGCACAATACTTAATCTTTGCAATTATCGATGACTAAACTTGATTTCAGGTAGCTTACAGAATTGGAAAAATCCATTTTTGTGGAAATTCCTTCGGGATTTCAGAAAAAAAATGTCAACAACATTGTCGGTATAATGTCGAACACAATTTTACTATTTGTCTACGAAATGTCGATAAATTCAATCCCATATCCATTTTAAAAGATGTCCGTTCTTCTTTCCCTTTCAAGGAAAAATTTTTGAGGACATTTCTTTTAAAATTTCAACAATCTCGGTATTTAATTTAAATCTTGTTAGACAGTG
Organism: Grigorovia humatica; assembly: GCA_030462875.1. Classification (NCBI taxonomy): domain Eukaryota; kingdom Fungi; phylum Ascomycota; class Saccharomycetes; order Saccharomycetales; family Saccharomycetaceae; genus Grigorovia; species Grigorovia humatica. Next base: position 7,365 of record JAMSGM010000008.1, read on the forward strand.
AAAATAGCCGCTCATGCTTTCAAATTTTTCCCTTTACGCAATTTTCCTTGTTTTTCATTGGTTATCAAAAGGATTTTGTTTATTTATTTAACAATTCCTATTCTTCCCTTATTTAATGTAGGAATTGAGCAAATTGCCTAGAGCGTTATAAATTTATATACAACTCACTCTTGAGGTTAGTATCTATATAGATTACTCATAAATAGTGATATATATATATATATATATTACGTAAGTACTATGAATACGGTTACAAGTTACTCCCCAAATCCTCTGGAATCATGGTACCACAACCGTTCATTGGTAAATTCAGGTAGGGCAAATCGCAATGATAGTAGCAACAACATTCACCATAGGAATGATAATGAAAGTAATAATGAAACCAATAAAAATAGAAACAAGTCCAAAGATATAGTAGCGGACGAAAACAGTAGTCAAAATGATATTACATTAATTAATTGTGATGAAAGTTCAAATTATTCTTTGGTACGTAATAGAGATATTGATACATCACAATTGGATCTAATCTATAGTAGTAGAAAAAATAGAAACATATATTCAACATTTTTCGTTCAGTTAAATAGTCTTACAAGAATTTGTCAATTTTATGATGGTAGTTCAAAGTCTATCTGTCATTATATGATAAGATTTGAAAATGACATTAAACACAATAAGAATGCCGCTAAATATTGTGAACGACATATTTCTGACTTTCATAAAACCATAATCTCAAATAGTAACATGGATGACCTATTTGATTATTTATGCCCCACCAGAGATAATGTTATTAGGTTGAAAGCTCATTTAACACAGGAAAAAGAAAATTATACAATAGTTAATGTAAACAATAATAATAACACTACTAATAGTAATAATAGTAATAATACAATGGATAATAAGTTATTAACAACAAATCTTTTAATCAATAATGACCTAAATGACTTGGCAGAAAACTTCGATAAAACCTTTGAAAATGGTACTAAAGAGAAAACCTATGTCTATAACGCAAATAATGCAAATAGGAACTCAACACCAAACTTTTACACTAATCATTACCAAGATCATTGTAGTGATGATTTAAACTACACAGATGATAAAATAATAACTGCCAATTTAACAAACCCAAAAAAGAGGAAACTTTCAGCTGATGAGAGTTATGATAATAACAAATTTAATTCAATAGACATTACAAAGCTGCTGTCTATTTTATTATCTTTGAATAATCAAAATGTTAACTGTCTACAAAATTTGGGACTAAGAAATTGGTTACAAGATTCTATTGCAGCAAATTCTATTTTATTCAATTTAGGAAAAGGGAACACAATAGCTAATTTTGACAAAAGTACGAATTTCATCACGGAGTTAGTTGATAACTTAAATGTTGAAATAAATAATCAACTGAAAAAATTATTTATCAATTATAAAAAATTTTTACAAAGACGAAGTATCAATGTGTTTAAATCGAGTGACATTGACGTTAGAGAAAATATTAAATCATGTTTCGTTAAATTAAAGAATGGTAATATACCATGGGTATCAATTAATATAGAAAGAATTCAGTTTATTTTTGAAAATCAAAATACTATTTGTTTAACTTTAAACATTCTGAAATCTGATTTAGCAACAATACCTTTCTCATTCTATCTCAATGACATCTTTGACGTTAGTATTTATAAAGACAGTAATGCGGAAGAGCAAGATAATAAACATGCTATAAAGATATTGAATATGATTAATGATTTGGGTGCAGATTTGTTTTGGATCTATTATAGTAACAGTAACACTAGATTTATTGGCGCTAAAGCTACGAAGCGGTCGCTATCCAGAAATGAGGAAACCACTTATCCATTTCTTTTAGACAATAAAGATATATATGGTGGTGTGAGTGGTGAGTCACATAGCATTAACCTGATTAACTCTGTAACAGTGATGATTGGATCGTTACTGTACGATGTCACTTCGTGTATTGCAAGTAACAAAACCAAAAATAAACTAATGTCATCTAAACTTGATTATGAATATTTCAGGAGTGAGCTTTTCCATGTTGATATGTTGAGAATTCTTGGAGATATTGAGATAGTATCAAGTTTGATGGAATTCAATTATGAGTTACATGTACTCCAAAAGCGTGATATTATTAATTACTATCGAGACACCATTAGTAAGGATGAAAAGACTAATTTGCCAAGAAATTATTCCTTTGCAAATTTGGAGAACCTTTATGAACTACTGAAATATGGAAATCAGAATCTCAATCTCCTTGCAAAGTGTTCCTGGTTAAAAACGAAAGAAAATGATGATAAAATTCTAGAAATTTTAGTCGAAGTATTTTCTTTTGCCAATCTTTGGGGTATGCTTTCCAACGAGGGCGGTGCCAAAAATCATAATTCAAGAAAGATGTTAAGTAATACTGTCTTTGCAATAATACCATTTATTGAATACATCAAGAGAAGAGCAATATCTTACTCTAAGAAATTAAGTGTACTGCTTGAAAGTGTCATAGAGATAACGTTCGATAATTTCAATGAGACTCTAGATAAGCACTACAAAGGTGTTATTACTTCACTAAGTAGTAATGCTGACTTTTCAAGTTTAAGTACTCAAATTTTCTTTGTTGCTGGGTTATTCCATTATGATGCTGATTTAATTACTAATCCCATTAAGAAATTTAAGATTTCCCCAATAGACGTTTTCACAAGTATCGCATTCAAGCTACTAAATTGGGATGTTATTTCCATTGATCCGAATCATGATTCGCTAAGTTTGAATGGAGATGGTGAAGTTTTACAAAATAAGAGTTTATCTTGGTTCACAGATTCTGATGATATTTTTTCATCAACGAAGAAAAATGTACCGCCAAAGGAAAGAATAACTAAAATACTCAAAGAGATCATCACGGTTGAACTGAGTCAATTCAAAAAATTCTGGTTATCCAAAATTTACGAAATAGGTCAGTTGGTATCCAAGGAGCTAAATTTGAGATTCAAACTGAATAAAGACTTCACAATTCATATTGAAAAAAGGGAAGTAGATAAAAGTTCAAAAGATGTTTCTGTATTTGATGATTTTGATGAAATGACTAGTTTGTTTCATTTCAAAACTATACTATCATTAGCAATATTGAAAGAATATCTGGCATCCTGTAAAGGTATGAAAAATGAAATTTCGAACCATAATATTTTACCGGTTATTATCAAGTACATTGCAAGTATAAATATCAAACATGACTTGGATATCAGTAAGCAATTGAACCAGTTGAAATTCGAAGGGAACAATTACAATTTTGAAGAAGTGCAAAATATTATCTTAGTCAGAAATTTAATGAATATAGCCAGTGTTGATATTAATGAAATTATAAATAATGAAGTATTTTCCAAATTGAATGAACTTTAAGCATCATTAAGGTTATTTTGCTAGAAAGGATCCTGATGAAAAAGCTGCACTATCAAAAGAATAATCATTAAGTGTTTTGAATAAAGAGACCAGGGATAAAGCTTTTTTTTCAGTATTATAAATAAGATTGTATACATTATATACGATATGACATTGATCTATAACTGAGACATGTGATAATTATAACAAGTGCAAATGTAAAATGAGTTTTGCTGTTTCTTTGATCTTTTCCTGATATTTTTTTTTGGAAGCATAAATTCGTACAAAACAATAAAAATATAAAGGGAGAAGATAAACAGGTATATCGCATTGCCACAGAGCAACATCACCCTCCGCCCATCCTCTTCGAAGCAAGGGCTCTTTGCAGGTTGCAAGAAACGTCAAAGAGTCCTTTTGTTAGCGTGTCTCTTGAAAAGTTCTTTGAAAAAATTTCATTTCAATAGAATGACCAACACTACAAAAATCCCTAAAAATGAGAATATCGCATTTAATGCAGAGTTTCTTTTTACAAGATGCTTTCCATTCTTCTAAATGTCCCGTCAACGTTCCCTTAACTTGTCAAAATGAAACATCCATTGATAACAGCTGCTGCTACGAATTCCCTGGTGGGATATTCATGCAAACACAATTTTGGAATAGTAAACCATCTAGAAGAGATTTGAATGAGACAGAAATTGTTAAGGAGTTAGGACCCCTCGACTCGTTCACCGTGCATGGACTTTGGCCCGATAATTGTGATGGCTCATATGAGCAATTTTGTGATAGTTCACTATTTATCGACGATTTATACTATCTAATGAATAAGGATAAAAATGGTCAAAAACTATATGAACAATTAATTAAATATTGGAAAAGTAATATTGCGGATGATGACGAATCTCTTTGGATTCATGAATTTAATAAACATGGTAGTTGTATCAACACTTTAAAACCAGACTGTCAAAATAATGGAAGTAAGAGACAAACTATACTGCAATATTTTAATATTACAATGAATCTATTCCATAAATTAGATACATATAAAATCTTGAAGAGTAATAATATTATTCCAAGTGTAGAACAAACGTATTCCAAGAGGGAAATCGAAAATGCTTTAAGGGCAGGTTTTGATGATAAAGAAGTATTGATAAAATGTAATAATAGAAATGAATTACAAGAGATTTGGTATTATCATTTATTAAATGGTACAATTTTGAATGAAGAATTTTTGCCAATTGACTCAATATCAGAAGTATCAAATTGTCGTTCTAATCATATAAAATATTATCCAAAAGGTTATTTCCCAAAGGGTTCCAAACCCCGAGGTAAAGGTGGTAATACAAAAGGAATTCTGTACGTAGTCAATGTGAACAATAGGAATGACGAAGATTCAATGGGGTCTATTGTAAGAAATGGTCATTGGTTAATTAAGGGTAGTGGCGCCACTTTCCAATTAGTACCATCACAATTTGGTAATTTCTTATTAAAGTCGCGTAACGGCTGGTGTGAAATAATAAACTCTCAAGATGTCACTAAAGATAATAATTTTCTCAGTTGTAATCAAAGAGATAGTAAACTAGCTTCACAATTTGATTTCGAGAAGGATAGTGGGCTAATTGGTTATTCCAACACTTACAATTGGGGGGCGCAAAGATACCCAAAGGGGAAGAGACAATCATTTGTGTATCATATCGATGAAGGAAACAAAGATCTACCCATTAAGTTCAATATTAAATTTGAGTCGATATGAAACTTCTTGTCGAAAATGGTCCAAGTAAAAACATCGATTATTTTGCAATGACTTCTTTCAGCTTTTTCTTTATCTTTCATTAATAAAATTACAATTTATATGGCTCACTTTATACATATCTCAAATACGTCCAGCCTCAAATCTTGGTAGGCTTTTTTAGCTCTGCTAATCTATACATTTGATCATTTTTTATTTAGATATTGGAGCAAGTTAATCGTGCTTTCATCTTCATAATTTCTACGTGTCCTACCGTTATCATTACGGTCATGGATATTATCAATCTGAATTTGCTGTATAGGTTTAGAATATATTCTATCCATCGAATTGTTATCATTATAATAGTTAAATCTAGCATTATCATCATTTATTCTGAATTCATTATTCCTCAAGTCTCGACTATTATAGTAATCCAGATAGGTATCATCTCTGGCTCTTATGGGTTTGATAAACCGTGTTTCGTCCAGCATTGAAGCCATCGATCTCGTATTCCTAACATTCTTTTCCAGTTGTTCCATCCTTTGCAAGATGTCTTTCTTCGCCATCTGTTCTTGTAATAGTTCGTATTTCAAATTTTGAACTGTGGTTTGTTGCCTGTACAAGTCTTTCCTTAAAGTTTTAACCTCATCGATTAGATCATTTATTTGGTAACGGAACACATTTCCATTGCTTATTCCATCATGTCTTGGGGCATTGCCTGTACCAATGTTGTTATGAGCAATATTGTGGCTATTATTATTGTGGTCTATATTACTACTATTATTCTCGAATGGTAAATTATTAGTGAATTTCTTATTGAATAAACTATTATAATCATTTGTTGCACTGGGAGGTAAACTCGAATTATTTGTAACTTTCTTCAAAGGTGAGCCACTAAAATTAGCTTGTGATGCTAATGGTCTGTTATTTTTTATAGGTGACTGTGTTTGTTTGAATGGTGATTGCTTCATTGCCTGGTCTAAACTTTTCATGGATTCCATATATTCCCTCTTAAAATTACCAATAGTGTCATCATTTTCTGGCCTGCTGAAAAATTCCCTGGCATAATTACCTTGTGACATCCCTCCTGCTGACCGATCAATTGTATATGTTTTCTATGTATAGTAGTAGTTCTTTGTTTGTGTCTTCAAAAAAAAAAAAACTCGAGATGAAAAAATTGATATAATTTTGAAGCTTTATTGTAAGTTTCCATCAAAGGATTAGTAGGTTCTTGCTTACCAATTCATCTACCGAATGAAAAGCTTTCATTACTATCTTGCCAATGCAAAGCAATCTTTAGCTGTAAAGGAGGATCTTTTCTTATTCGATTGGTATATATATTATTATACTACTGTTTGTATTATATTATATTATATTATCTAATATTATTTTTTTGATAAAAATGACAATGTGATAAAATGGTGTGGCATGTGCAATGATAAGAGTACTTAATGTTGCGCTTGAATAGATAAAAATAGACTCAAGTTTTCCAGTAATACTGGATTTGTCTTACGCATAAGTTCTGCATAATTTTCAGACCCTAATTGTGTCTCCAAAAAAATCATCGTTTGTTGAACAAATTCATTGAAACTTATATTATGAACTGGGTCAGTCTCTTTGAAAAGGTTGTGATATCTATAATTTTCCATTGTCAAAGGATAAAATTCAATGGACTGTTCAGTGACAACATCATTTAAATGATATTTTTCACAGTCACCATTACTATTCTCTTTTATTTCCTCCATAATTTTTGTCCATAAAGTTAAAATTTCATTAAAAAGATTCAAAACTGCAACATTTTTCGTTCTTAATAAACTTGTTATACCCAATATATGTAACTTTTTAAATTTTGGATCATATAAATCTTCATAACAAGCAATCCACATTGATATAAATTTTCCAATAAATTTTTCAAAGGTCATATCTTTGAAAACTGATTTTTGCATCGACTGAGGTAATTGATCATTTTCTTGTGACTTAGGTAAATTGTTATAATATGTGGATAAATAATCTAATAATGCTTCGGGATTCACATATGAAATTCTAGCAATAATTTGTAAAAGTTGAGTACATTGATGTGTTGATAATTGATCTCTTCTAAAAATGGCATCAAACAATGCATTCAATATACCAGTTTGATAGAAGATTGGTACAAGAACAGTTTCGTAGTTTGATTCATTCCTTAAAATTAAAATTTCCCAAATATCTAGAATTAGTTCATATGAATCTTCTCTCAATTTCAATAAATTTTTAGCCATATCAGAGAAAATTTTAGCGAAAACGTGTGAGTACAAAAAATCTTGTTGGTTTAAAATAAGTGAATAGCTCTTTATAATTTCTAAAAGAGTAGGCAAAATTTCTGTTCTCATCTCAACGGCATATTCTAAGAAAGGTAAAGTTTCATTGAATTTTGAGTCAAATGATGATTTATCTGGTGAATAATTTTGTAACAATGCACTCCATAATTCAAATGCATCTTCATTTAATAAGGCATATTGAGTGGATGAAGGATTGCATGCTAAGGCTACAATGGGAATAGCAATATCCCAAGTTAAATACGATTCTGGACCTAATGATTCAACTACATGTCTTAATAACCTTAACAAAGCATTAGATAATATGCATTCGGATAGGTTAGTTGTGGAAACTTCCCAAAGCTTAGGTACAACTTGTAAAATTTCAATTAATAGATCTTGACTAATTAATGGTTTAGTTTGAATTATTATACCACTCAGTGTATTTAGAACATATAGTCTTGTTTCAGTTAATGAAACAGATGGTAAGATTTTTCTTAACAATAAAGTAGTAATATTCATTAAGTAGGGCTGAAAGATATCTTTATTAAAATCCCAATCGTCAATCATTGTTCTCAATGATTGTACAGCTGTCAATAAAACGACTTTATCGTTCTCTGTAGCAAGTAAATTACTCAAAAATTGATAACATAAAGATTTGCTTTCAGTAGAACTTTTCACTACAGACCACTCATTGATAATAAGTGAAACTCTTCTTTTAATAATTTTTAATTGATCACTACTAATGGAATCATTTGTTGCTTCAGGTAAGAAAACCTCGACAAGCAATTTATCAAAATCTACCATATCACTTACTGACGATGCACTTAATTGCAGTGAAGCATATATAGCATCTTTTTTCAAAAAATCATCTAATGAATTAGTTAACCTTGATGCATCGTTTTCAATTTTATTTAACAAATACGGTACTGATAATTTAGGAAATGAATTGATTAAATCCTGGAAAAAATTTTCTGCACAGGGTCTAATTTGATACTCGTAACTTGTTATCATTTGTTCATTAATCCATTCTTCTGGATCACAAAACCAATTTTCTAATTCTGCTGGTCTTAATTTTAAGTACCATTCTACCAATATATCAACTAACTGTTTTACAATGTTTTCATTCAAAAATTCTGTATTGATTCTATTTATTGATAGATCAATACTTTGTTTATCATTTCTTGATTTCAGAGTTATAACACCTTCCTTTCTGGTAAAATTAATTACTCTTTTCAATAAAAGTAATCCTCTTATAGTAACATGCTCCCAAAAATCACCGCTAATTTCAGAATTTTCATTATAGACTACCGATGCCTTTTCAAATAGTAATTTTGTATAGGTGATTAAGATTTCTGTGGAACATGGTACTAAGATAAATGTAGCAGGTTGTTCTGTAACCAGGGTGTAATATAATTTACCATAACATTTAATAAATTTTTCGTAGTAGTCAAACTTACTAAATAATTCATGTTGTGATAGTAGTTGTTGTAAATGAGTGACACTTAATTTCAAAAATTCACAGACTGATTCATCCTTTTCAGGTTTTTCATAACCTTCAGTAATTATTCTTCTCAATACTTTTAATGCAAGATATGAAACTTGTAGTTTAGATAAGTTGATATTGACAGTATTTGAATGAATTTTTGACCATTCATCGAACGAGTTTAAGTAAATTCTAACAATTAAAGTAAAAATAAGTGGTACTTTACTTTGCATTGCTGGTTTACAGCGACCGATTCTTGCTGTACCTAATATTTTGATAATTTGATTAACATGTGTTAGTAAATTGAATATTTTAGTATTATCTCTTCTTACGCTATCATTTTCTAATAACTGTTCTAAATTCTCGAACAGGTTTGGCCATTCAGCTGGAAAATCTAATCTTGAAATTTTTGATGTGGCTTGAGCATTTTGAATACAAAGTTGATTATTTTGTTCTTCAATCAGATTAAACAGTCTTTGTCTAATTTGTAATTTTTCCTCTTTTTTAATTGCATTAACTCTAGTCGATCTCCAATATTTATCAACACCGTTCTTGAATTGGATAATGGCAAGCCATCTAACTTGTAATAAGTTTGATAAATTTAAATAAATTGATTGCAAGATGAAATGAAATCCAGGTTGAATCTCCCAAGTTTTCAACTGTTGTTCGGCTATTCTTTGTATTTGCGAACCAGCATGTTGCGGGTTACTTGCCTGTTCTAATATTTGAACCACATTTGCCTCTGTAAGTTGTGTGGACATAATAATATATTCGATGTATATTACAATTCTCTTATAGTCCTATTACTGCAGGTCTTGCCAGGTTGTGTGGAGGAATACTAGCTATATATAGATGCTGTGTGAAACGTTCAAGCGTGTTGAATTTAGCTAACCGTTATACTTTGACAGTGGTGTGGACAACAGATCTCTTGATCAAGGAAAAGGATATATAAATTTTATCAAACTAGGAATTCATAATTTTTGAAGGTTTTTTACATTATTTATCTATTTTTTATGGCGATGAGGAAGCGTTCCAAAAGTTTTCAACAGCTAGAAGGGGAAGCTTCCTGTGGGGGAGGCTGTCGACAGCCAGTGCAGAAGCAGGGCTTTTCTTGTTGTTTTTGCAGCAAATTTGCTGTTTTCTATCTGTTTAGTGACCATTCTATTTCTATATATTTTGGCGCTGTTCTATTGCAATTCTTATATATACATAATGTAGTAACTTCTTATGAAACTATTTTTATTGATTTCCGCACTCAGCCATCAGTAAGGTATTGAGACGGTGGTGGGTTTGATTTACGCCCAACGATGAGCTTCATCGTCACCTTCCCAAGATCTCTCAATGTAACCCAATTGTTGTTTAACATTCTTGACAGTTTCGGGATCACCCATGTTTTTACCTAAATTATCCGAAATTTTAATTGCATGGTTACCATTTACTGTTAATAATTTGATAACAATATTTAACGGTTCACTCTTAATCTTATTATTTGATTCTAAATGGAAGTCATTTGTTAGATTAGTACCAATACCAAATGACACATTCAAACCGACATCTTTGGCAACCTTACCAAACGTAATAGCTTTTTCCACATTCAAGGAATCTGAAAAACATATAGTCTTAGAAAATTTAGGTAATTTTAATTTATTATGATAGTGATCAGATATTTTTTTCGCATATTCAATTGGATCACCTGAATCTTGTCTAACACCAACATAATAATCAGAATATGGTGGTATAAATGATTTCAAGAAATCATCCGTACCGAAAGTATCAGTTAATGCTAATCCAGCATGTTCCTTACCTACAGTTTTAATCCAGTAATCCATCGCGTTTTTATTTGCATTAACATAATCTTGTGTAATTGATGCAATACCCATAAACCATTCATGCGCAACAGTCCCCACTGGTTTAACATTATATTTCTTAGCAAATAAAACATTTGATGAACCAAGAAATAACTTACCGTATGTATCTTTATTTTCATTAATTGCCTTGATTATACCTTGCATAACTAAATCTTGTGTTTGGAAAGACCTACGACGTCTAGTACCAAATTCACTAAATGGTAACCCATTTTGGAAAAGTTTTAATGCCTTAGCATAAGCTTGTTCTGATTGATTGTTATAATTCCAATCTTTATCCACAAATTTAAAGTATGCTTCTGATATTAATGCTAAAAGTGGGATCTCATATAAGATAGTATCTAACCATAAACCTTCGACTAATAGATCAATGTCAAATTTGGTATTATTTTCATCATTTGAAGTTGAACTTGTTATATCAATGACCGGACAAGATTCAAATTTAATTTGCTTCTTTGGATTCAATTTAACCTTATGTTCTTTGAGATATTTGAAATATGCCTCAGGTAAATAAGGAATTTCCCTTTCTAAGTACTCAATTTCATTTGAAGTGAAAGATAAAGACCCCAATTTATCGATTTGATCCTTTAGCCATTCAATGGCCTTTTTATTAAATTTCAACTGATTTGATCTATTTGTGTATTTATAAACAACTTCTGCGTTTGGAAAATTAGTAAAAACCGCAGCATGCATAGTAAGTTTGTACATATCTGTATCCAGTAAAGAATAAATTACTGGTTCTGACATTTTGAAATAATTATTAACTCGTAAATAATAACAATAAAAATAAAAAGCTAAAAGTGACTTCAATGGGTGCGTGTAAGTGCAAAATGTTCTTAAAGCAAATTAAAATGGGTATCTATCAATGCTGGAGTTCCTATGTTGTAACTTCCAGATCAAGCAATTCGATCAATTCTTTAATTTGAGTTATTAATATTTATTTCAATTTTATCTCAAATTTATTTTAATTCGCAGTTGGAATAAGGTGCGTCGTAGTAAGTGAGACGACCGTCGCAATAGATGTTCACGTGATTAAGCAGAAAAACCACACGGCTCACGTGATTGTTTTGCTTTATTGTTGAAATTTCGTTTTGCGTCACAAATTCGGGGATTACCCTTTTGGGATTTCTGTCATGTAGCACGACACTTTTTCAGCTTTTGAAGTGGTTGTTATACAATACCTATAGTTTTCATATGGGATTCCATCTCAAATGCAATGGTAAAGCTAAGTAGACACATATATATGTTCACTAATATATATAAAACAGAATGAGATATGCAAAATTTTTTCAATAAATCAGGACTAAACATTTAATTTAGTATCTTGATGACATTATCAAATAATGTCTCCATCGAAACATTTTGCATATTATCAAACATATTGGTAAAACTATTCATATTGATCAATTTTTGTCCTTGTTCACCATTTATTATATCGATATCCATATCGTCATCATCAGCATCATTAGCAATACCGTTTTTCTTGTTCACATTGATTGTCGTCATTTGCTTCTCGTTCGCTAATTTTCGAAGTTGGTCTAAGTAATTATTACTCGTTTTATTATTTTCCACATTAGTGTTTGTACTAATTCCATCACTATCATTTGTAGTACTAGCAATCCTTTTAGTTTTATTGATATTTAATCCATCCAACATACCTTCTTTATTAATTTCATCAGCCATTTCTGTATTCATCGTGGTACTTACAATACCAAATCTTGAATTAATATCCATAAATATAAAATCTGTATCGTAATTCCAACCAATCCATGATATATAACTACTATGCGTGAAAGATCCTAATTGTTGTGTTAAATTTGAATTGAATACTAATATATTTGACTGACAATTTAAACTGTCATTATCAAATTTATTCTTTTTATTCTTATTCTTAACTAAGTTTTCATTTATAACAATGGCAATTTTACCACTTTTTTCATCACATGTAATTAATCTATTTAAGTGACCATCTTTATAATTATTATTAACAAATGGATATAAATCAAAACTATTAACAAATTTACCTAATAATAGATCAATAACAGTTAAAGTCGATGTAGTAGCTACAATTAAATTTGAATCACTAACCACTTTAATTGCTTGAATAGGTGAATCCATGGTAAAATCACCGTTACCACCATTATTAAAAATATCATCATTTATCTTTTGGAAATCGTCAAAATTAATAATTTGTAATTTATCATCAAATCCATGAAATATTAAACTGTTATCACGAGACCAAGCGATGGAAACATGATGACTTATATTATTAAAACTTGGAATAAAAATTTTCTTCAAACACCAGTTTTGATCTAAATTATCAAATTCCCAATATTTTAACCCACCACAGTTATCTGCTGTAATTAAATTATTACCATTATTATTAGTTGAAGTACAACACATATTAATTAATGGTACACCAACACCGTGCGGATTTAAAATTTTAGTCTTTAATTTCCAATCATTTGTAGTTTCATTTTCTTTAAACCAAAATTTCAATGAATATATTAAATCATTACTTGATAATAAATCATTTGGTGGATAGTCAATTTCATAAGTGATAAGCCATTTATTATTACTTGTTAGTTTCAAATCAATTATTTGTGGATCTTTCAAATTTAATTCATCTCTTACTTTACCCATAAAATTATTTATACCATTAGTCAAATATTGTAAATTAATTTGTTCATTTTTATAAAAATCAAAAATTTGTAATTTATTACCATTTGGTATAAATAATTGTTTATTAATTGGATTTAATTCAATACAAGTAGTAAAATCGAAATTTTTGGATTTAATTAATTTCTTTTGGTACTTTTTCAAATTACTAATACTGTTAGATAAAGTATTTTGTGTTGAAATTGGTAATTGTGTATTAGGTAATTTAGTGTTAAAAATTGGTAATGGTCCATTAATTGCTAATTTTGTTGAAAGATCAATTGAATTTATTAATAAGATTTGATAATCAGAATTTGAATCATTTTCAGTTAATTGTAAAGTAATTGAATAAAATTTTTCACTCAATAAATTAATATCAAGAATGATACCATTTAAACGTGGTAAAAATTGTTGTAAATTTGTTGATAATTGCCAAAATGTTAAAACTTTTTCCCAACCACCTGATATTAAATAAGTTGAATCATTATTAAATGATAATGATAATACTGAATCAATATGCCATTTCAAATATCTAATATTAAGATCTTTAAGTGAGCTAATTTTGATATCAATTAATGTGATGACACCTGATGCAAAACCAAGGGCAATATTTTCATTTAAATTATCCACAGCTAATGAAGAAACAAATTTATTGATTGTTGATGAATTGTAGTTGTTGTTGTTGTTGTTGGTGGTGGTGGTGCTGTTGGTGTTATTGTTGTTATTTGAGTTATTGATACTATCGTTGAAAAGTTGATTTAAATTATGTCTGAAAATTTCAGTTAAGTTCAATAAATCGAAAACTACTATTTTCTTAGCATTTTCGAATTTTTCAATTTCGGATAAATCTTGATATAAAGCAATAATTGTAGATTCAGAACTTGACCAATTGGAAAGGATAACATTATTTAAGGACCAAATTTTATTAATATTGAAATCGTGAAAAATTTCGGTATTATTGTTATTATCAACATTTTTTTTCACAATGTCTAAGTCGTATAATTTATAATTAATAGTGTTATGTTTATTATTTTGAGTTGATTTATTCTTGGTATCCGTAAAATCATTTAAATCATTTGAAACTGTTAAAATTTTGAAATTATTGTTACTTAAACCAACGTTAAAAACTTTGACGATTTTTTCATTTGTTTTATCTAAATTGGCAATCTTATGGAAGGTTAAATTTTGATCAATTAATTTCCCTTTATAATTTAAAATGATGATATTACCATTTGCAGTGATGGCGGTGATTTTACTTTGTGACACCATAATTTCATCATCATCATCATCATCATCATCACCAGCATCAGGTTTATTATTCTTATTGCCATCTCTTCCTTGTGTAGTAATATCTATAGGTAAGATGGAGATGATATTTTCTGAATCCAAAATGTTATACAATTTATCATTATTGTTAAATTTTATTGTCTTTATACAGTTACTCGTTTCAATAGAGTAAAATTTTAATTGGTTATTGAAAATGGATATAAAATTTTTCTTATCGTTAGTCAAAATGGAGATATTTTTGCTCTTGATTGATGGTAGTGAGAAATTTGGTAAAAATGGTTTACCACCGGATACCAAAGATAGATTGTAATTAGGTAGCATAATGAGATCTTCCGAGTAAAGGACAAATGTAAATGTCTAGCTTTTCTTTTTATTATTATTTTTCTCTGTATATGTCGTTGTTGGGTACCTGAGGAAGAAAAGAATATATTAGCAAATCCCCGGTAACAGTGAGATCTGTGTGTGTGTGTGTGTGTGTGTGTGTGTGTGTGTGTGGGCAGCGCTGTGTTGTGTTATGGTGTCCTGTCTTGTCCTGTTGTGTAACCGCAATGAAAAATTGTCAAGAAGCTCATCGCAAAATTTTCAACGTTCGATGTGACAAAAAAAAATTTGCGTTTTTCGTGAAGAAAAATGAAATTTTTTTGGTTTTTGCTGCTTTTTCCACCACGAAGGCTCCAGACAGCAGGTTAGAACTTGTCAACGCAGCGCTAAGAAGAAGAAGAAGATGATCGTGCCAGTTAGGTGTTTTTCGTGTGGTAAAGTTGTTGGTGACAAGTGGGAGACGTATTTGAATATGCTACAAGAAGACGAGCTAGACGAAGGTACCGCTTTAACAAGACTAGGGTTGAAAAGATACTGTTGTAGAAGAATGATTTTGACTCACGTCGATTTGATCGAAAAATTCTTGAGATACAACCCATTGGAAAAGAGAGATTAAGACCTTTGTTTCTCCACAAGCAGGAACTAGAATTAAGAAAAAAGAGACATACCAAAAGGGATTAATGTAATTTAATCTAATACATTTGAAAAAATTCTAAAGAAAGGGAGCAAAAACAAACAAAGAAACAAACATTATGTGCATATAAAGGGGTTGCATCGATACCTTAAAAACTATAAGATGGATTTCTCTACAAAAAATAAAAACATCGAAAAAAAAATTAACATCAACACAATGATAAAATCATCATCATTCATGTCATACAGTATATATTTCATCGGTTAGAGAAATAATTTTGCGTTTTATATTGTTATCGTTGCTTAGCATCACACAACGTAAATTTCTAGCCACCACTGTTATCTCTACTATATAATATCAACATGTATCATAAGGAAACCACGTAAGTTACGTCAGCCGATTACGTAAAAGGAGTCTCCACTCTCGCCGTCACGTGCAACACCCGTGCATTTGGTCCGCGTTCTGGACGCGTTAAAACTTTTACCCTCACTTCGACGAAAAAGCCCTAAAATTACGAAACCTAAACAATTTTTCCATTTTCCATCTTCACTTCCATAAAACTCGTCTTCACGTTGAACTTTGCCGCCGTGTTCATAGTTACTTATTGACTGTGATTTGGGTATTGAGGTACATAGTCTACTGAGTACTACACGCTACTACCACAATAGTTACTCTTCTTTTTTTGCAACAGTATCATCTATAACTACAACAAGGAAGAAGTTCCAATTGTGTTTGGTATACCATAATAAACAAATAAAATTCAAAAAAACATAAACAAACAAAGAAAAAAAAATAATAAATAAATAAATAAATAAATAAAGGCAGAATTGAACAAAAGCTAAACACACACGCACATAATGACTGATTTTAATATCAATCCACTTAATCTGGACTCGATGAACAGATTTAACAACATCATTCAAGGTTTGCCTTTAAGAACTAGAGTTACTATAAACTCATTAGGTCTTCTAGATAATATTACCACTCAACTACTAAGATTCTTAATATTTAATTCAAATTCACCACAATTATTGGCTGTTTTTACAAATAACAGTAATTTTGTATCAAGTGGTGAAACGGAAACTTTCCAAACTCTTTTAAAACTTTTTAAACAAATTAGACTAATTTATAATACAAGGTCTCCACTTTTAAATGTTCATGATGTGGCACCAGGTCTTTGGTTTCCTAATTCACCTCCACCATTAATCTTAAGAGGTCATGAAACTTTCATTATTACAGTAATTAGAAAAGTTAATTTATTAACTTTCATTTTAACCGCTTTACATTGCTTTAATTATGGGTTTGATTTATTACTATCTACTTTCTTAGATATTTTTTGTCCAAATACTTTATTTACTGGTACTACAACAAATGATCAAAATGGTAAATTTTTAAAATCTCAAGCAATCTTATATCTAGATTTAAAGACACAAGCATTAATTTCTGGTTTGAAATATTATGTTACTGATTCATTTTATGATACTCCTAATCAAACTGATTCAACAAATCTTAATTCAAGTAGTAATATGGAAATTCCAAAGGACAAATTAATTGAATTATTGGATGAAATTTTCCCTTTAGATTTATCAAATAAATTAATTGAAAGAAGATTAGGTAATAATATTCCAGCAACAAATAATACTTTAACTCCATCTGAGAAAGATTTTATTGAAAGATGTGATAGAAGACGTGATAATTTGTTAAATTTTAATAATTTAGATACTTTAATGAAAAGTTATGATTGGAATCATTTTATAAAAGAATTATTAGATTATTGTAATAAAAATATGGGTTTAATTATTTGGGGGAGAAAAGGTAGAGGTAAATCACCACTTTATCTTTTTGATTCAAATGAATTTGATCAACAAATTTTATTTGCCACAAATACTATACCAAGAATGGATAATATTGATAATAATACTATTGATAATAATACCACTAATACTAATAACAATACTAATAACATGAATAATAATACTAATATCAATATTAATAATAACTCAGATCAAACTAATATTGATGGCTCTTTATCACATAATAATGAAAATGATAATACTAATATTTCAAATGACACTAGTCTAACAAATCATGCTGATATCTCATTTAATTCACAACAATTGCTAGAAGGTACATTAGCATCAACAAATTCTTCATCAACACAACAATTAGCAAATGATATCATTAATGCTCAAGCAAATGAAGAATTAAATAATAGATTAAAACAAAATTCAAGAATGACACAATATATAGTTAATGCTGCTGTAGCTTCAGCTAATATGAATAATTCTAATGGTATTAAAAAAATCAAATCAAAGAGAACTTGGTCTAAAGAAGAGGAAATTTCATTAATTAATGGTCTTAAAGATGTCGGTCCATCTTGGTCAAAAATTTTAGATTTATATGGTCCAGGTGGTAAAATTTCTGAAGGTTTGAAAAATAGATCACAAGTTCAATTAAAGGACAAGGCAAGAAACTGGAAATTACAATATTTAAAATCTGGTAAAGATTTGCCTGATTATTTAATTAAAGTTACCGGTAGTCTAGATAAAAACTTCAAATCAAAGAGAAAACCTAATAATAATGATATTCAAAATACAAATTCTAACGGCAACAACATCAGTGATAATAATAATAGTAATAATATCAACAATGTTAATATTAATATCGATGAGAAAATTAATAATCACACAAATTTAAATGACACTACCTTGATTGGTTCTTCCATTGCCAATATTGATTCAACTGTCGATGCTTTGGCATCATCGCAACGACAAAATCATAATGCTATTGCCTCTCTGGGTAATAACGATAATGACATAAAAACTACAACCTCTGATCCTCATACTTTAGATGTCGTAGACCATGATGTCGCCATTACTACCACTAATATCGTTCAAGATATTGATAATAATAATGCGAATAATCATATTATCGGTCATAATGAGGGCAATAATGGTAATGAAAACAATAACTCCGCGACTAATAACAGCCTTAATAGGAGAAACGATTCTGCTGATCACACCGAAGATTTTTTTTCTCAACCAGCTAGCAATGAACAAATAAATACCACTAATAATAACAATAATAGTCATAATAGTAGTGACAACAGCGATAATAATAATAATAGTAACAGTAATAATAATAGTAGTAATAATAATAGTGATAATAATAATAATTCTGGTTTTGATCCTACTTTAGGGCCTTCCATTAGTTGATTTTCTTGAAGGAAGCAGAATTTATTTTGTCTACAATATAATTCAGGAAAAGAAACTTAGTGAATGTAAAACTTAAATAAAAACCATTGTACTCTATATCTTTAGTCTAAACGGTATTTATATTTATATATATTGTTTCATTGTATTAATATAACTTACTATCTTTGTATCAAATTATTATCATCATTACCATTTTCACTTCTTTCTGTTTTGTATTAGCTTATTATTGTCCAACTATATTGTGAAACATTTCACTTTTAAATGTACAACATATAAAGATTTACAATGTTAATATATAACTTTACTTCGAAATGTACAGAAAATATATATTTATGATATAATAATAATATAATTTTGGTATGAGCTAGTCCCACAACAATTTTTTTTGTTTTTGTCGTTTTAGTCAATGATCTTGTCATGACAAATAAAATAACACCATCGGTTTCAGAAATAATTCAAAAACAATAATCTATTCTGTGTTCTTCTTAACATAATCCCAAAGTGATTTTAGCAACCCATCTGGTAGACTATACAAATCAATTATAAATTCACCTTCTTCAACATTATTAGTCACATTCATTTCTGGGGTACTATTATCAGTAATCATTTGCACCACACCAACTAAATCATCTTCACCTAATTTAGTCATACCTAATGCTAATTTCTCTAAATTAATATTACCCTTTATTGTCGATTGTGAGGTAGTCTTAGCCTTCTTCACTTTAGGTTCAACACCATTACCTAACGGAATCTTTCTCTTCAAAGCTGCATCTTCTACGCTCCCGCTTTTCTCTAATTCTTTCACTAGATTTGGCTTATTGATTGGTACTTGAATGACATGATCCACTTGATATTCTTCCTGTAAGAAGTTCAAATCATGCGGAATCTTCCTTTCACCAGCTTTATCTAAGAAGAACACCGATATATCAAGTGGGAACCCACCCCAACCTTGTTCTTCAATCCTGAAGGGCAAATCAGTGAAAGTTCTATTCGGATTAACAAAAGTAGGATGCAAATGATACACAACTTTCTCAAAAATCGTAGCTGGTACTTCATTATTTTTTTCATCTAATAATACTAATTCAATGGACCATTTTCTTACTGGGAAACCTTCTACTGGTGGGACATCCGGTAGGACATGTTGACTTGTCTTGACTCTAATTGTTCTCTTTACTGTCTGTAGCAAGAAATAATCAAGCCCAGAAACGTTCCTTATCACAGTTTGCACACTTCTCCGTCGTAATGGTTGAATGATCCAGTAAGAACCAAAACATATCAAAACCAAACCAATTCAAGCCCATCCAACTGAGAGGCAAACCAAGACAGCGACATTCCAAGAAAAAGTTGTTAGTAGTTGCAACGTTGGGGGACAAAACACACACAGAATGCTAGCATTCCTGCCAAAAGAGACGTTATTCACATACTGAAACCATTGTTGACAATTTTTCAGCAATGTCTTCAATTTTTCAAAAAAAAATTTGGTTATTAAAAAAAATATATATATAAATTCAATTGCAATAACATTGTTTATCCAATATCACACAACCAAAAATCGTATGTGTTATATGCTCGACGTAAAATCACAATAGGGATGCTAAAGCTAGCCCTAACATAGCCATAATGGAAATTTGATTCTTACTGGTGGCCCAGTTTTCCTCCACAACTGTACCAGTTTGTGTAAAATTTAAGACATTAACAGATGAATTATCGTTTCTCATAAAATGAGCGGATGTGGGACTATGTTTAGTAGTCTTTACAGGACTTACATTTTCAGTGTCACAGGATGTACTAGTGACATACTTGGAAATTGTAGTGGAAGAATAGTTTGTTTGAACAACATTCTTATTCTCGTTCAATTTTCTCTTATTTTTTTTCCCATCATCTTTACCATCTTTGGGATAGTAAATCTTGAGTTCTTCTTTATCCGATTTATCATATCCATGATTCTTTTCATTTTCATCATGCTTGTGCTTACAATCTTTATGTCTACACTCATCGTCTTTATGCCTCACATCTTTGTCATGATTATCATCATTGCCATCATGCTTTTTATCATTATCGTACTTCTTATTATCACCATAATTTTCATGATGTCTCTTTTCATCATGTTTCCAATCATCATGCTTTTTATCATTATCGTGCTTCTTATTATCACCATAATTTTCATGATGTCTCTTTTCATCATGTTTCCAATCATCATGCTTTTTATCATTATCGTACTTCTTATTATCACCATAATTTTCATGATGTCTCTTTTCATCATGTTTCCAATCATCATGCTTTTTATCATTATCGTGCTTCTTATTATCACCATAATTTTCATGATGTCTCTTTTCATCATGTTTCCAATCATCATGCTTTTTATCATTATCGTACTTCTTATTATCACCATAATTTTCATGATGTCTCTTTTCATCATGTTTCCAATCATCATGCTTTTTATCATTATCGTGCTTCTTATTATCACCATAATTTTCATGATGTCTCTTTTCATCATGTTTCCAATCATCATGCTTTTTATCATTATCGT